>OMKL01049174.1:0-11611 GCA_900302295.1 Parasudis fraserbrunneri
GACCTGTTTTGGGAGGAAGACCATAATTGCTTTGAATTGGCCCTTTTGCAACAGCAGCATGTTACAGTATGCTGAGAAAGCACTATAGTATTTGACTGAGTGTGCATGTACATGTATGTGTGTGTGTGTGTGTGTGTGTGTGTGTGTGTGTGTGTGTGTGTGTGTGTGTGTGTGTGTGTGTGTGTGTGTGTGTGTGTGTGTGTGTGTGTGTGTGTGAATGGCTGTGTTTATGTGTGTGTGTGTGTGTGTGTGTGTGTGTGTGTGTGTGTGTGTGTGCGTGCATGTGCCTGACCCTGTCCATGCGTGTGACGTGCACATGTATTTTTCCACAGGCCATGTCGTTTGAGGCCCACAGTCTGACCGTCCCCAGCGTGATGTGGCTAGGCCTCCTCCCGTCTGACCTACAGAGGTTTGGATTTACCACTCGCTACTTCCTACTGCCTCTAATTGGGATTATATTCTGGGGACGTTTAGATTGTTTGTTTTGGTTTCTGTTGCTGTTGCCTTCACTTTTTTCCCCCCTCCGGGGAGCTACTTTTGAGGGTTTGATTGAGTTTTAAGTATACACCAGCTTGAACAACCTTAGCCTGAATAGGGTTTTTTTTTTTTTTTTTTACATAAATTAAGTTCCATTCTAGTCTATAAGCTTATACTCCTCCTATGCCTCCTTCCAAATGTACTGTATGTGATCAAAGCTCCTTAAACATATAGTCTGGAGAGGAAGGGAGGAAATGTGTTTTACATCAGGATATTTCCTGTATTTCAGTGGGCAGAAAAGAATATCCATCAACAGAACTGCATGCTGTCACCTATGCAGTGCCTAATGGCCACTGTATGTCTCATGTGCTCACTTCCTCCCCCCCTTTATTTTTTCCCAGATTGAGGGTTCCTGAGGATGCCCTGGTCCCCCTCACACAGAGAGACCAAAACAAACTGACCAGCCTGCTAAAGAGACCCTATCTCACCTGCCAACCAGCCTGGCAGATAGAGGTGAGAGGCATAGGGGAAGGAAAAGAGGGACAGAGGATAAAAGCTATAGTGAAGGCTGGAGTAAGCAGAGGTGAAGGTTGTTTGAAGGCTCATACTCATCAGGCAGGATTCATAGTTATCTATAATCTAGAGCACTTTGAGAATTGACCATATTGACATTGCCCACTCCCGCTATGATATGCTTTGTGATTGTCTCCCTCTTTTATCTTGCGTTGTCATGGCGATGCACACTAATTGTTCCAAGGTGTCAGCATTCATCCACCGATGGCCACCTGTTAGGGGGTTTGACTGGACATATTAAGATTGTGTTGCATCCAGAACAGACCACCAGCTCACAAAGTGGGCTGAAGTTAACTGGCGCAGATGCACTCCACGGCACAAAAACTCTTACGGAGCCCAGAGAAAACCCAGTAGAAAGAATGCACTTGAGTATCGTGTCTAATTACCAGTTCTTTAACCTACGGTACCACAGCTCGTGTTGTAAAAGTTGTGAAACCGTGGACCTGCGACACACTCTTCCTCTTTTATAGGGAAAAGGTGTATTTCTCTGTGAGTGTTTCAACCATTTAGATGTTTTGCAAGTGTGACACACCACAGAGGAATGCGCCGTGTGAGTGCGCTCTCAGCTCCCTGGTGTTTAGAATACACACAGAGATGTAGCCTACCCCTCTGTGTTGTGAAATCAAAGTTGGAGATAAGAGCACACCTGGTGATTTGCTTTTGTTTGCATGGCTTCCTCTTCCTGGGGACGCGTGTTTGTTCTTGTTGTAGATGGAACTGATGCAGCAGAAGAAGGTGAAGGCTGAGATCCAGTCCCTGACAGCCATAGCCCCCGACTTCCTCACCAGTGTCTACCTGCCCAACAAACTGCGTTATGGGGGCTGGGTATAAGTGCAATGCTGCCCCCTTGTGGAATGACAAGTGAACTGATAAAGCTGGTTATAAAACTTTGAAGTAAAAAAAATAAAATAAAAAATAAAAACTCTGCCTATGCAACTGCCCTATATGACCTTGCCAGCTCACATTTATAATTTTGTTTGTCATTTGTGATGTGTTATGTGGAAACAGATGATAGAACCATTGTAGTTTATGTTACATCATTAAACGTTTTCTGGTTGAAATGGCACATGTGTTTGCCTTTTGTCATCTTTCCACTCCCAAGACTGTTATGGTTTGTTGTTATTTAGAACCTCAAGTTGTCATTTAATATATATTGCCTTTGTGTGATTGTCAATCATTGCTAACCTCCCTTAAGTAGTCAATTTTTGGCATCATTTGATTGTATTCCACTTGGATGTTAAGACTCCAGATCATCATCATCATCTCTCATCATCATCATCATCATTATCAGGTCATCATCAAGTCATCATAGCAGTCATCAGATCATCATCATCATTGCAATCATCATCATCATCATCATCATCATCATCATACCAAGAGCACAACTACTTGTACGTTATCAATGCTGGGTTTGTATGTAACAGCACTTGACTAGCAGCAGGTGGAGACAGTGCTCCAGCAGATGGAGGGTTATGTATGTGGAATGTCATCACGCGACTTCAGGCAGGCGTGGCTCCATGCTTGTGAAACACACTGCAGTGTTCGTCATCAGGATACGTGTCTGTGACGCTCGTTAGCGTAGTCGTGGTGCAATCCAGGCAGCTGGAGTTTCCCATTTGAGGAAAGAATAACTAAAGTAGAAGTTTGAAGACCAAATATTCGTCTCTAATAAGGAGACCTTGTGGCATTCAAATTAAAGAAACAGGTGGGTTAATTTTTTTTGTTTTCTCCGGGGAGATACAGTAGTAAATTTAGAAGCCTCACTTGTTAACGAGCGCATGCTCCTCAGGATACCGCTAGCTTTGGATGACATGCCTGCTAATACTAGCGTTAGTTCGACTGGTCAATATGACCTTGGCTGAATGATATATTAATCATCGTTGATGCTACGGTTTATTCATTCTTTGTTGCTTCTTTTCTGTGGTTTAGGCTATGTTTAGTTCCCCGCCCCGGCTCCAATTAATGTAAATATCTGATTGAATCAAATCTTTCCTGGTTGGATGGACAAGTTGTCACTTGTTTCTATGTACATTCATTTTAAAGATGCTTTGTAATAATTTCCTAATCACAGTTACAAATAAATGCTTTGTTTACATTTACTACCTGTTAGCATTAAGACATTTGATCAGTGTATGGCTGCTGTAAATGGTGATTAAAATGTCCACATGATATAGTCATATCAGAATCAGTAAGTGAAAGTTGATATTACCTATAGTATATGAAAGTGTGTGGCCCATATATATAGCTGTCAGCTGACTGCTGCTTGTGACCT
Source organism: Parasudis fraserbrunneri (assembly GCA_900302295.1). NCBI lineage: Eukaryota > Metazoa > Chordata > Actinopteri > Aulopiformes > Chlorophthalmidae > Parasudis > Parasudis fraserbrunneri. Next base: position 3,323 of record OMKL01049174.1, read on the forward strand.
TTCTCACGGTGACTACTGGAGGAAGGGTAGCTCACCCCGGTTAGTTTCTAGAAAGTCTGTCACTATTCAACAGGGGATAGCCTTGACATTGGTGTGGTTGCAGCTCTATGGCTCTTATGTGTATTACACACACACAGTGATGCAACAGAGACCCAGCCCCTGGTTTGGTAACGATGAAGGGGAGGAGATTATGTTATTATAGACCAAGGCACTGTGTCCGTTTCAGTTGAATAACAGACAGATGTCCTTACTCCTTTGTCTTTTTAGGTAAGTCTCCATATAGTTGTAGTGGTGGTGGTCTCCTTAGTAGCAATGAAGGCCCTTGAGTGGCCCTCCCTTTTTCCTCTTGTCAAGGACAGCTGATGGGCCTGGGTGAATGAAAGTGGTCCCTGGGACTTTGAACATTTAGCATTCTCTCTGGTCTTACTTTGCATAGAGTAGGTTAGTATTTATTCTGTCATGTTTCGCAAGGTGTTTTCCCTCTGTAGGATCAAAGTGGAGTGGTACATGTTCAGGTAACAAATGTATTGGTATTACTTGCACTTTTTGGCAACATGGGACAGTATTTGGGTATTTGCAAATTTTGAGATGTAGCCTATTTCGTCTTGATTTGATTTTGATTCTCGATTCATCGCGATTATTCAGCAATTCGATAGATTAGATTCTAGATTGCTATTAATGTGAGAATGAGAAAATTAAAAATATATCACAAGACTGAAACCTGAAAAGAATCGATTATTAGAATTTGTTAATCGATTTTCTTTATCTTAGAAAATGTATTCTCGATTCTCAATTTCTTTCTTTTTTTTTTTCTCTACCCAAATGTTCAACTATATTATTATTGATTAGTGATATTGTTATTTTTTAATGAGATTCTAGAGCTACTTCCTAATTCAATATAATGGCCTTGCTGTCAAGCCTAATTGAATATCCTGGGATGATAATCAAAGGTTGTTGCAGGCTTGTGGTTGAGCCTCCACAGACCTTACGGTCTTATAAATAGACCTCCACCGATTGGGTTACACTGCTGGTCCAAATGCACGTCTGCTGGCCATTCATGGAAACCACAAGGGAAATCTCAATCTAAACACACTGTAAACATCATTTATTCCCTTCCCAGATCAACAGCATCTCATATGGACACAGTTATTCGGCGTTGCCCTTTCCTGGCAATCGTGCCCAGTGCACTCCTGCAGCTGGCTGGGAAGTCGTCGCTGGTGGGCTATGCACAGAAGTGTCCTGTCATGATGGACCTGGCGTCCAGACCTCTGGCCAGAGCCCTCTCCTCTTCTGCCTCCGCGTCCAAAGGCACTCCGACAAATGAAGGTAAGCTGAAAGGAAGAAGTGACCCACAACAATGACTGCAGTCTCACATGGTTTATAGTTATCTATAGCTCATAGTGTGTGTGTGTGTGTGTGTGTGTAGTATATATGAGCATATGCATATGGATTTATGTATGGGCCTATATTTAGTATGCAAGGTGTGATACATGATAATTACAGTATATGTAGCACGATCAAGTATGCAAATGCATGTAGTGGATATTGTGTATATAGTATACAGAAGATTAATACAGATTCCTATGGATATTTTAATTCATAAAAGTATGTGTGCACCTCTGAAATCTACCCTGCTAGAGCTTAATAAAAAAAAAAGTGGGTCACAAAAAAAACAAAAACAAAACATAGGTAGTGTGCCCTCTGTCATGCTTAGTGTTAATGTTTTCCCTCCCCAATGTCACACAGATCCAGAGTGTCCAGTGAAGCTGCCTCCAGGCCACCCCACACCTCCTGTTGGCCAGGTGGTGGGCTCCAAGTGCCCCTTCCTGGCTGCTGAGATGGGACAGAAAAACGGCGTAGTGAGGCAAGCCAGCCTAGAGTTGCAAGAGGACGTCCAGAAGATGCGCTCTATCCGTACAAGTAGGTTCCACCACATGGCCACACCCGTAATCGTTGTTACCATACAGTGGGTCAGTTACTTGTGTTGTGAAAGCACATTGTTTTGGGAGCAAACAGCCCTTCGGTGACCTCTTAACACATAGCAAAAACTGGTTCATTCCATGGATAACTCCGTTGAGATCACAGAGTCAAGTATATGCAGTAGAATATAAATGGAATGCAGCTGTTGTTTTGAAATTGATGGGTGACTGATGGGTGACTACGGTGTCAATTCTGTTTGTCCAGATAAAACAGAGGTGGATCCGTCTGTAGTGGAACTCATCAAGGCTGACAAGGCTGACCCAAATGTACTGAAAAACATACTAAACCCTAAACCTCCAAAGGTGTCCCACTTGCTGCAGGACAACCTGCCTACAGGTGAGAACCCTGACCATACAAGAGTTAGTTATTGTTGTACTTGTTGTCATTTCCTGAAAACAATCTATTACACCTACTGTGCTGCCTTAAGGGAGACAACATAATAAATATCTCAGTCTCTCTTTGACGAGTATATTTGACAGAGTGTCTATAAAATCCTCCTCACCCCCCTCACCCCCGCCCCACTCCTGCAGCTACCACTTTCCAGTACGACACATTTTTTGAAAAGAAAATTGACAGCAAGAAGAAGGATCACAGCTACCGGGTATTTAAGACGGTGAACCGGCGCGCCTACTCCTTCCCCATGGCAGACGACTATTCGGAGTCGCTCCACTTGAAGAGAGACGTGTCTGTCTGGTGCAGCAACGACTACCTCGGCATGAGCCGTCACCCCAGAGTCTCCCAGTCCATCATGTGAGTAGGGTCCAAAATCACCACGAGCCTCTTCCCCCGGGACTTTTCCAGTGGAGTGAACGGATATTCCCTAAACTGGTTACCTCTTTTTCCTCTCCAGGGACACATTACGAAAGCACGGTGCCGGTGCAGGAGGCACGCGGAACATCTCGGGGACGAGCAAGTTCCACGTAGACCTGGAATATGAATTAGCCGACCTGCACGGCAAAGACGCTGCGCTGCTCTTCACCTCCTGCTTCGTGGCCAATGATTCCACTTTGTTTACTCTGGCCAAGATGCTACCAGGTATACTTGGCGTCAATCTCATGTGTGACATAGTGACACGTGCCTTTGTCTTTGTGCTGGTATTTGCACATAAAAGAGTCTTGATTTTGAAGCACCAGGGAGAATTTACTCCACATGTTTTCCATGATTATTTTGAAGGTAAAACATTTTCTATATATATTTTATATATTCTTTATATGCTTGTTCTCTCCCAGGTTGTGAAATCTACTCGGATGCAGGGAACCACGCTTCCATGATACAGGGTATAAGAAACAGTGGGGCCAAGAAGTTTATCTTCCGTCACAATGATGTCGGCCATCTACGACAGATGCTTGAGAGGTCTGACCGCTCCATTCCAAAAATTGTGGCCTTTGAGACAGTGCATTCAATGGATGGTATGTTCTCAACTTCACCAAAGCCTCTTTTATTATTATTTTTATTTTTATTAGTTATATCTGTTTTGAGGTGTAAAGTCTCACATTTCTTCTCAGTATGCATTTTCTCTTGCTTTATCTTAAACTGTTGGGATTTTTATTGGCTTCTCTGTTGTGTGTCCGTCTTAAACAATTTTAATGGGTGCTGTGGTGTCACCCTGCAGGTGCTGTGTGTCCTCTTGAGGAGATGTGTGATGTCGCCCATGAGTTTGGTGCTATCACCTTTGTAGATGAGGTGCACGCCGTGGGCCTCTACGGGCCCAGGGGAGGGGGAATCGGAGAGCGGGACAGGGTCATGCATAAGATGGACATCATCTCTGGTACACTCGGTGAGTGGAACCAATATCATATACACAACACCCACTCTCATAACACTGAGTAGAACCAATATCATATACACAACACCCATTCTCATAACACTTTTGAGTAAAACCAATATCACATACACAACACCCATTCTCATAACACTTAACGAGTTGCCTTGTGCATAATTTCCAGGTAAGGCTTTCGGCTGCGTGGGCGGCTACATCGCCAGCACCAACTCCCTGGTGGACACGGTGCGCTCGTACGCTGCAGGGTTCATCTTCACCACCTCTCTGCCCCCCATGCTGCTGGCTGGAGCCAGGGAGTCCATCCAGACCCTGAAGAGCGAGGAGGGCCGCATGCTCCGGAGGAAGCACCAGAGGAGCGTCAAGCTGCTCCGTCAGATGCTGATGGACTCAGGCCTGCCCGTGGTGCACTGCCCAAGCCACATCATCCCCGTGCGGGTAAGACCGGCCTGCCATTTGACCGTTTCAGTTGTGCGATCTTGCATACTGGATCAGAATTTTGAGAAGTGAACATTCTAATGACTATGTCGCAATGGCTAAAGAGTTCTAGAATTCTAAGATTAAATTCTGACAAAAGACCTCACTGTTAACCATACAGTTCTTATTAATCTTACTGTTAGCATTTAGATTATTTCTTGTTTATCAATAATATGACTTCAGTGTGCAGCATCTCATTAATTGTGCTACGATTGACACCTTTGTTGGCAGGTGGCAGATGCAGAGAAGAACACAGAGGTGTGTGACATCATGATGTCCCGTTACAACATCTACGTCCAGGCCATCAACTACCCCACCGTGGCCAGGGGAGAGGAGCTGCTACGAATCGCTCCCACGCCCCACCACACACCACAGATGATGCGCTACTTTGTCGGTAAGAGCTTCTCTTAGTTAGATGCTTATTACATTTCCAAATCCATCATATAATGTGAAAATCTAAAACGCAGTTTGCACTTAGAGGCCTACTTCATCTCAAATCCAACATGCAATATGAAGGCCCAAATGTAGTTTTCTCTTATCAAGAGGCTTGTTGCATTTTAAATCCATCATCAACGTGTAAAGATTCCCTTATCCTAAAAGCTTTTCCTTAACGTCCTCTACTCCTCCACAGAGCGTCTGGTGAAGACCTGGAAGGAGGTGGGTTTGGACCTGAAGCCTCACTCATCAGGAGAATGTAACTTCTGCCGCCAGCCTCTCCACTTTGAGCTGATGAGCGAGAGGGAGAAGTCTTACTTCACAGGCCTGAGTCACACAATATCATCCAGGGCCTAATATTAATTCAAACACCAGACCCCAGTCACCCCTACCCACTACCCTCACCCCAATTTAAATGTGTATTTAAGATATTTATTTCCTTTAATGCCTTATATATGTATAACTTAAGATATATTGCTATATATACAGTATATATTAAATACCCTGTACCACCAATAAATGTCTGGGGAACGGTATTCATTTTGGTCCAGTGTGTTTATTTGAATGACATAGATTGTTGTTAAGAGTGGTAGCCTAACATAATATTTTCTAAGCATGTACTGTGCACAGAAACCAGCCACACAAACACCAGCTTCTGTCAGGGTCATGTGCTTCTCAACTACGTATTTGACATACGTATGTTTTCTTTCCGAGCTGGGCGCTAAAACACAATGAGGTCGTAATTCTGATTTTCCAACTGGGAGCTTCTGACCTCTGACGTTGAATAGAATACGGCATAATTCCAAACAAACTGCTGTTGCTGCTGTTGACATAAAACGCATAATTTCCTGTGTGCCAAATTATATTTCCTCCGAATGTCCAACCAGACACCACTGTTTAGAACAGCCAAGACCGGCAAATGTAAAAGCATTCATGAACTGGGTATAGGTGGGATTACTTTTGTGTTATATCAATTTGCGATAGAGAGCAGCAAAACTGACATTTTATGTGAAAATGTTTTGAGATTATTACTTCAAGATTCTCCACTTAACATGAAATAATTTATCATGGTAAATTTAATTTTGTGCAGACTTTGTAAAGATGACAGATTATGGTTATTGATAAATGTAAATACAAAAATTATTTATTAAGATTTTGGTTATTGATTCACTTTGTGGCCTTTGGTAGCTACATTCAGGTTCTTTTCCATGACTGGCTGGCTATCATCACGGAAAGATAAAGTGCTTTGAGTTATTTGACAAACAGAAGGACATGCCTTATTTGGCCTTTGGAACCCGCTCTCATGCTTCAAATTAAATTTTTGCACTTAGTTATATCTTACAGAACATGCCATAATACTTGGAAACTTGTTATCATTTTAACAGAAATTATGGAAGTGATGTTACATAACATCAGCTCTGTCTTGATAAGCATGCAATCTTCAGCTCATTCTAGAATGACTCCTCAATCACGAATCCAATGGGAATAAGGCCCAAGGTGATCACAGTGGAACTCCAGCCAAAATTGACATACTGTTTATCTAAAATCTACCTTGACACAGTATTTTGTGAATTCATTACCTATTATACGTTATGTCAATAGATTAGAGATGGTGCAATAACTTTGGCTGAAAGTCATTCTTATCTTTTACCTCAGGCCCAGGCCACACATAAATGGAGGGGTGTCTTCATATATATTACCAAAACGAGAACTTCAGCGGTAAGTGAATAGATTACCAACTTCCAGTAAATATATACCCTCCAAATCTGTCTCTACACGTTGTGGAATGTAGCAGTAATCCCTCCTATAGATTTCTCCTGTCACTCAAGTCACGCACAAGCTTAAAGAGAAATCAGTTAGTGTGCCTGAGGTGTTCTGCCCAGATCTTAGAGGAGATATGAAGCCACTTAGCATGTGCCGCATTTACAACAGCAATTTTATGATACCACATTCTAAACTGGCAAGGAAGTAATGTGTCACATTATGGTCATTCCCACTGCCAATTAGTCTAAAGGTTAATCCACGATCATCAGATGTCACACACCCATTGGATGCATGAATATATGCCATTTTTTTCTGTCTCCACGGGGAGGCGCACTAGGTCCTCTTTATGTGGTCGTGAGGTGGTGTGATGTCATGCTCCTCCTCCCATTTCCGATGACTCATAGCTGGTGTAGCAGCTACCATGATGGACCACTAGATGGGGTTGATACAAAACAGCATATCGTGATTTCCATCTAGAAGATATGAGGACTCCACTGGTTATAATGACATGTTGCAATAACCTTTACCATTTACTTTTTTATCCTGTGTCAGTGTAGCTGACACAATAGCCTACACGATCACAAAAATATGTGTAGATTTATGAATAAACATTCGTATCCACCTGCCGTCCATATGTATATGAATATCACAATGATCTCTGTAGTCTGCATTTTTTTTTTCTTCTATCACATAGAGACTTGATCTAAATTCAGTTGTATTTATTTATGGGTCATGCGGTCTACGATCAACATGTTTAGACCTAATGACTATAACACAAAGCCCTTTACTCCCATATGCCGAGTGACATCAATGAGGAGAAGCCCATCCCCATCTCTATCATCTACGCTTCACACTTCACATCTGCACATGACAGTGGCGTGTCTGTGTGCATGCTGGGGTGCATGAAAGCGCTCAGAGCGACACTCTTGACATGCAAAGCCAGGGGATTCTGTAAATCAAAGACATTTTCTGTCTTCCCTGGGAGAGAGAATTACCATGAGCTCACGTTCTGAACACATTATGTAATTGGAAGTGTTGCTGTAAGTGGAGCAGTCAGGTGACCACCACTCATGCAAGGCCTGGCAGCGAGGATTATCACTGAGTCTTTCATGGCACTGAGGCAGAAGAGCATTTTCATGCAATTTTATCATTCAGAGCAGTATAAGTATTCCATTTGAAGTATTTTTTTTTTTATTATGAGGGACTGTTGTCATTCCTAAAATGTGGTTTTGTTTGACTGTACTAAACAAATAATAAAATATAATCTCTGCTGTGCTTTTTATATTGATATAGTTGATATTTACAGAGGCAATATAGGCCTACATCAATTCTGAAAAAATATTAATATGCATCAGTCTCATTGTTCTTGTGTAGGCCAGGTAACAAAAACATGCATTGTACTGTTACATTTTTGTCATAATAATCCTACTCCATCACTCTCTTGATTTGAATAAGCTTGTGTAATTAACCCCCCCCCCCATCAATGTGTGTGTTTCCTCTATCAATCACAAAGTCAACAGGATGCCAAAAACAGTGCACTTGGCAGAACGTTCTGTACAATGCATTGTATTTGACCTCATTTTCTTAGCATTATTCTCCTCATCCATCACTCCGCTGTAGATGCACGCACCATGCAGTTCCTTTATCAGTGCAAATCTAAGGGCAGGCCCAACGCCTCTGCACTGCCTGGAAGTATGGAAGACACATCAGGTGAAACGGCATCCATGTGGGTGTGAATAGAAAGCAGGTGTTGTGTGTGTGTGGTGGGGTATGTGTGTGTGAGTGTGTGTGTGTGTGTGTGTGTGTGTGAGAGAGAGGGCGAGAGAGAGAGAGAAAGAAAGAAAGGTGCTGGGGTA
>OMKL01049175.1:0-11280 GCA_900302295.1 Parasudis fraserbrunneri
ACTGTAAACACGTGTTCTCTGAGTCCATTCAAAATTCTATTAAAATGATTTATGTAGTATTCGATATGAAATGAAAAGTAAAAGCACATGTTCAGTTTGTCTTTGTGAGGAAGTCTTTAACAGGTGAAGCGAAAGGGGATGTTGGTCCAGGGATGCTTGCTATTCTCGCTTCCTCTGAAAGACAGCTGGATCAAAGATTTGAAGTGAATCATTTTAATGACCTAACACTGTATATTAAGAAAACCCCTTCATTAAATGTGAATCAATGTGTTATCAAGGTGTTTGATAAATATACAGGAGATAGAACTGTGGTGTTTTATTTTAAATACAGTGGAATAAAAAAGTTCTGTAACATGTAATTACTCTAGTAAAGTACCTCCAAATATATCTACATAAGTGTAATGATTATGTACCTTATCACTTTTCACCCCTGCCTTCAACAAGGATAAATCAACAGACTTGAGGTATGAGTACCATTTAAACACGTGTGAGTGTCAAAGGTGTAATAATATTGGAAATCAGCACAGTTTGCAAAGGCTGCGTCACCATGAATTGAGTACCAAGGACCCCAATTTAAACAAGTTGAAAGACTTATTTGGGTTTTTATCCGATTAGCAGACCTCATACTGAACTGTTCTGTACTGTGTAAACTGTACCGGTGTATGTTGATGTATGTTGTTTTGTTAATAAAGTATCTCAATCAATCAATCAATCCAAGTCTGTTTTTTTGTTGGCTTATTCCAAAATGTTCATACATTTCTATAGGTCCTATTTGGATTTTTTTTCTCTTTTCTTTCTTTCATACTCTTCCCTCTAGGGAGAGTGTTGTTTTGTTTTCTCGCAAATACCTAATTCTAAAATGTACATATATGTGATTGAATAAATTCACATTTCAATAAAAAAATGTGCATGTGACCCCTTGTGCCCTGGGTTGCCATGGTTAGCTGCACCTGCCCAGACACACTAGAAATCACAGAAAAATGTCTAAACCACATGTCAAACAAACACAAATGACTCAAAAGCAAAACATTGCTTTAAATGTTTTTTTTATGAGTGAGAAGACAAACAGGTGAACATTTTGTGTGAAAATTGTGGGAGTAATGGCAAGTTAGAAATTCTTTATCAATTTAATTTCAATAAATATTTTCAACTGATGATGTGTCTTGTGTTGCCATTGGTGTATGGCTGAATTAGTGAATTGAAATGTATAATGTAATTTTTGAGAGAAAGGCGTGTAAGCCTATGACACATATCACCATTCCCTACACATGCCACCTAAGGTTCCCAGCTCCGCCCCATATCTCCTCACAAACACTACAGGTATACACCTACGCAGCTTTCCCCTTCCACTATGCGCCAATCCTGACCCTATCACTTTGTTTGATTCCCTCTTTGCCACTCCCAATGTGCTACCATCTATGCACCATCACTCCGTATTTTGTGCTTTTCTCAGCCTAGGGATATCTGTTTTTTAGCCTCACTCTGGGAGCGGGGGTCTGCACCTCGTCCAGCATAGTGCTGGACTTCGCCCCCACAGAGGATGCACCCGGTTTCCCCGAACACACGCTCTGTAGAGGCAAGCTGCCTTGCTGCTGTGTGTTTGCATTCTCCCCTGACACATCTCTCCCCTTTCTCTCACATCTGCAGGCCACTCTAGCAACAGCTAGAGGCTAGCTGCCTCGTGACATGTATTGCATTCTACCTTAATCCACCTTTCCCCACGCTCTCACATCTGCAGGCCATCCTAGCACCGGCTAGGGGCCAGCTGCCTAATGGCACATGTTTGCACCTCTTACCAAAGCCACCTTGCCAAGCGCACCCTCTACAGGAGATGTTTGTGTGGCTAAGAGTGCATCCACACCAAACCGCCAGTCAAGCATGTCCATTCTCTGCTCCCTTCCTCAATTTTGTTTCAATAAATATTTTAAACTGATGGTCTGTCTTATGTTGTCATTGGTGTAAGCCTGAACTAGTGAAAACCAATTGAGAGTATTATCATTTAATATATGTCTGTCCCTTTAATATTTCTTTTTATTATCTCTTGTGCCCTGGGTTGCAATGTTTACTAACAGTGAGTAGTGATTGGGTTTGACCATGTAGCACCTCCAAGATTTTGTAACAATGCAGATGGGGACCACACAGACCGCGATGATTGGCATAGCTATGGTGACAGAACGTGCATTCCGTTCTTCAGTCCGCTCTGACTACAATAACTATGAAACGACCTGTAGTTCAGCGACCACTGGTCCCATGTCAGCCCCCGGAGGTGTCACCTTCACCAAGGAGGTTATAATTTCGCCCCTGTCTGTGTGTGTGTGACTGTGAGAGACATAACTCAAAAAGTAATGGCCGGATTGCCATCAGATTTGCTGTGCACATTCAAGAGGAAGACATGTATTGATGAGGTTGGTGACTCCTCTAGTGCCACCATCAGGCCAAATGTTTCAAATGAGCGCTTCTCCTGAAATGTTTGTCGTATAGTCACAACATTTACTGTGAACATTCATAACCCCTAGAGGAAGAAACCTATTGATTTTGGTGATCCCATGACCTTTCCTCTAACACTACCATATGGATTCATAGCCTAGATCTGTTGAGATTGGCAATATTGGTAACTCATGTTTCTGTCATCTACCCAGTAAAATGTTGCATGTGAAAGAAATGGCAAAGTGGGGAGATTGTTAGGCCATGGCAGAGGTCAGCACTCTACTGCGTGCATTCCTTGAGTTTACTTCTGCATCTGTGACTAAACCTTTGTAATACAGATACTTTAAAAGACTTTTAAGAAAAAAGGAGTCTGACAGCTAACATCTTTGTCAAATTGCTGTTTTGAATCCTGGGGTGCAACAAGGTGTATTGTGATGTAAAAGTGAAATAAGGCAATTGATGTGCATGTCTTATAGCTTACAACCAGGAAATGATGAAGTGAAGTCGTAACTGTTGTGGACAAATCTATGCATAGAAAAAAACATTTTTTTGTTTGTTTGTTTTGTATTCCAACAAATATCTTAGTAAGGCTGTGCTGGTGAATCAGGTTTGTGTTTTTAAGTGAAGTGTTTATAAATTTCAGCATGCAAGCCAATTTAAATGTAAGCCTATTAATATCTAATGTTATTGTCCTTGTTATTCTTTTGACCTTGCATTCAACGAGCAGCAGTTAAATTTGATGGCTACCTGTGGCTGAGACAGGTGGTGGTGCAGGAGGGTGAAAGTTATACTCTGCTAACTGAATCAATCGTAGCATCAGTGAGTGATGTTTCTCAAGGTCTGGCGCCGTTCCTGAAATGCAATATGTTAATCTGATTCAGCATAAAAGTGCCTTACCAACAGACAGCATTTTCCAGTGAGTAGGTTGTGGCCTCCACAGTACAGGTTTCTGTAGAGCAGGAAGCAAGCACAGAGGGGTTGGGAGAGAGGAGGCAGATTATAAACTCAAATAGCAGGCGGGGTAAATCCATAGTACCTCAGTTGACAGAGATGTAAACAAAGTAACATTTCCATTTCTATGTCAAGACATCATTTGACATTCTGTGGCTTGCCGTGTGTGGAGGGGTGAATGTTGTTGTTCTGTCTGCACATCACTGGGCTGTGTGTGGGGGGAGCTCATGGGTTCAGACAGCAAGCTCTGATGGGGAGCATAAGATAAGAGATAAGATAAGATAACACACCGGCTTCCTCAGGTCCTCATACTGTATTGTATAACACAAGGACACTTATGTTAGGGACACCATAGAAAGCCATAGACACCATATTAAGGACACCTAAGGTATAGATGCACAGGGATGTGTTTTCATGACTGATTGGTCAAGTGGGCCTAGGTTGTGTAATTCTAAGCATTTATTTTCACTTTGCTGGTTGGCTAGTTCTGACTAAACAATGTGATTTGTGCAAGGCATTCTATGAGAGCTAATATACAGTTTAACAGTTTAATTATAAATTCTATGTTTTCTTCACTGTGATAATTTGAATAACTATATTTGTTGGAGGAGCTTAATTATCATTATTTAATGTCTCAATATGTTTCTTAAGTTGCTTGATAAAAGTGTAAAACTGTAAAATCAGCACTATCTTTTATATGACTCCTCAAAACATATTTCTATGAAATGCCTTTTTATGACATCTCCTTTTATTATCTCCACCAGGCGACAGGATTATGTGTTTGGTCGTGTGTGTCTGTCTGCCTGTGCGTGAATCTGTGTGTCCGTCTGTCTGTCTGTCTGTGCGTGAGTCTATCTGTCCACAGCTAATCTCGCAAACTACAGGGCGGATTTGATCACAAAAATATCAACAAATATGTTGTCCTTTCATGCCAACAAAATGGGTGAAAAAATACACACAGCAGGTACAAGCATATTTTTTAAATGTTGAATGATTGGCAATATGAAAGAGTCCTGGCTGGTCCAGAAGATAAAGTCCTGTTACTCCCAGTGTGTACTGCATCTGTTCCCCCGGCCCTCCTGTATGAGAAGACATGAAGAGAGTGAGAGAGATCAAGAATTGGTTAGGGATAGGGTGCATGAACCTACCTTGTCCTGACTCAGAATATCAGTAATAAGTATAAATATATTGATGAAAGTATAATGAAGTTATTATCATTATTATTATTAGTAGTGTTATTATTATGGTTATGATTATGATTATGATTATGATTATTATTATTATTATTATTATTATTATTAATAGACATTTCAGAAGTTTCTTTCCCTCATGATCCAGCAGGAAGGGGAGCACATAAAATGTGTTGGGGCAACACTGTACTGCATGTGGTACTCTACTCTCTTGGTAAACAATATTTGTTCAGGTATAAAACTGTTTCTTGCAACTTTGGCAAAATAAAACCTCAATGTTCTATCTTTTTTAGAGCACAAATTATCTTATCACACTACACACCTCCATGCACTAGGCCTACATTCATAGCTAGTTACCGTAGCTCCCTCTTAGTAAAATCAGCTCAAGACATATAGGTCTACATGTGCTTATAACGTTAGTTAGTAATCACTTTATGAGTTGATAAAAACGTTAGCTAGCACAGCTAGTTATGAACCCCGACTGGCGTCTTCATTTTTTTGATGAATGAACATACGAACATTAGCGTTAGCTAGCTAGCTAACATTAGCTAACACTGACATAGGTAACGAAATTACACTCACCTTCGCAGTTAAGACATCTTCAAAGAAGAACTGAAATCCTTTATGGACTTTTGATGTTAGACATGTCTAACAATAGAGCTGAGTCAGGGAACTCATTGGTTCGGCTGGGTTCTGGGGCTCTAGCCCCAAATGTTTTCTTAAAAGCCCCAAATCTTTTAAGTTTTTTTTTAAACAACTTCAACTTTGTGTCATTTCCCCTCAGTCTCTCTGACTGGACCAGCAAATAAATGGCACAAAATTTCTATTACTGGGGAAAAATTGCCATCTATAGATCATATATGATACGCTAATGTGCTTGCACATATATTGTGTGATATACGGTAATACAGTGAAGACAGTAGGAGGGTAGGTAACCTCGCGAGATTCTGGCAGTGTGCGGGTATGTGCTACCTGACGGTGATTAATTAAACCAGCAATAAGCTATCACAATTATTTACATGGTGTCAGAAGTGAACAATGAGAGGAGTCATGGCTAAGTTCAAACCCCCAACTAACTTTTCCTTTGATAAGCCAGGATTGGGCGTATTGGAAGCAGTGTTTTGTGAGATTCAGAACTGCCACTAAGCTGGACAAAGAAGATGGCGCCGTGCAGGTGAGCAGCTTGTGAAACGCTATGGGAAGCGAGTCAGAGAACATCTACCGATCATTTGCATTTACCGATGATGGACACAGAAATTACTTTGATAGGGTGCTTGGAAAGTTGAAGATGAAAGTTGAGATGAGCACTTTGTGCAGAGAAGGAATGTAATACACAAACGTGCATGTTTCCATCTGTGCGTGCAAAGACCGCGAGAGAAAGCAGAGCTAATCAGGGCTTTGTATGAACTGTCAGAGCTTTGCGAAATCGGTGCAAGCAGAGATGAAAATATCTGCAACCGAATTGTTGTTGGAATACTCAGCAACGATGCCCAACAAAAGTTGCAGCTGACGAAGGACCTGACGCTAGCACTGACCATAGAGACGGTCAGGCAGTCTGAAGAGGTTACGGCATGGATTCAAATGGAGCAGATTTGTCAGCTTAACATTCATTCTGTGAACTCTACTCCAGCATAGTATAACAAAAATAGGTTTCAAGATTAGTCATGCTGTTTATGCCAAATTCCTACCCTACCTATGTTATGTAATATCAGACCATTTTTGCCTCTTTTTAGGTGGCCTGAGTGAGAATTTGTCATCCTCAACATTTGTTGTATTATGGTTTCAAAATGATAAAGACATTTTAAAGACAATTAAATACAAAATAGGATGTAAGCTCTACAGGATGATTTTTTTCCTGGGCAACTATCATGTTTTTCCCAAATGATGTACATATTTTTAGGCATTCTATTATCTTAAATGGCTTGAAAAATAGTGCATATTTTAAACCCCCAGGTTTGTTTGATATTATCAGGAGTTTTAAGTCTTGGCTCATGCAATGTGTGAGGCGCAATGGAATGATTTACAACCCTACAGTATAAACAGCCAACGAAATGAACTGGCTGGCAGATCAATTAAAAACGAATGGGTATACACACCAAAGTGAAACCAAAAATTATCTAGCATCTTGTATAGAGCCTCTTTTGTGAAACCAGCATTTATACAGAGGAGCAAGATTCAGAAAGCTTGCAAGCCACATGGAGCCAGAGTTCGTGTCTGATGGAAATGTTTTGTCATCGACTTTTCTAAAGAACATGCCTATAGATTATGTGCGCACTGCACCCTGCTTGTGGACTTGTATCACGACCCAAACATAGCACATAAATCCATAATGGCCTTTTTGTTGAATCTGTATTTTCTGATAGCTTGTTCATTTGTTGAGTCCAAGAAAGCTTTTTCTGTTTTGTAATGTCAGAAAGAGAGAGGTGGATGCTCACATGACGAGACCAGACCAGAGCCCTCTATTAAAAATAATAAGAGTAGTAGCAATAATAATAATAATAATAATAATAATAATAATAATGATAATGAAATGGCTCTGGACCGGAGACTAATAATAATAATAATAATAATAATAATAATAATAGTGACTTCAAAATAGGGTTGGGCGGTATTATGGTATTACGGTATACCATGGTATTTGAAAATAATGAAGGTATCCATTTCAATACCATCATATAATTTCTGCTACACATCTATTTAATACATTGCCCATAGACATTGCCGCTGTTCACCCATTCAGTTTATAATTGCCCATTTGGTCTGAGAATTACCGTAATCGCTTTCTCTGTTAAGAGTGTGTCATGTGACTCATTGCACTGCAGTTGGAGTGATGGGTTGCTTGCTTACCATCCTGTACCGTACCTAAAAGTTGTTTTTAAACTTAACGCTTACCATAACCATAATCTTAATCTCTGTGGAGAGCTCATGTGGGATTTATTCCAGAAACGTGTCGAAAAGAACAATGAGCTTTATCTTTTGCAAACCTGAACTTTTGTGGCATATTTATTGTCAACAACTAACATTATGCAGGGACATGTCCTGGCGCAATTGGGGATTCTTTAGCATGGGGAGTCGACTTTAATCTTTGTAATGTCAGTTTTACTTTGCTATCATTTTGGATTGCATCTGAGAGAAAAGGGCAGCCGTGTGTGTGTGTGTGTTGAGCTGGTGGGGGGGGGAACGCGGGTAGCAGCAGCCAAGTGTGTGTGGCCAATGGCAGGTAACATTAGAGCATCTTTTCTTACATTATAATTAACAATTATATTTGGGATATTAATATTTCTTGGGCTTGCTTGCTCCACGAGGACAAGCCTTAGTTATCAAAACAATATTGTATAGTTAAGCGGCACCAAGTGTGCAAAACGTAATGCTAGTTTGTCTACGTTATGTGTAACCTGGTAATGTCGTACCCCGGAAATATTTGGGGACTATTTGGGGGCCGTCTTTCTAATGACTCCCATGTGCTTTATTTTTCATGTTTCTGGAATGATGTTGGGGTTTGAGTAAAATTAATATTGCTGTTCATCGTCATCAGAGCTTGGTTTGAGTATAAGCTGTATTGGAGGTAGAATTGTAGTCAAAATTATTTTGTTATCACCATGATCATAAAAGCCGGTGCCTCCCTAACCTCACCACACATCACTGTAACATGTGTGACCATGACTTCTCTCAAACCAGCTGCTCCGCACTTTTCTGTTTTTTTATTTTTTATTTAATTTTATTTATTTATATTATTTTTTAAATACTGTAGTATTACCGTATACGCCAGTGAAATGTCAGGAAGGAATTACGGTATGAAAAAAATAGATACCACCCAAGCCTACTTTAAAGGCAAAACATTGTTGCCTTTAGCAAGAGGCTTCAACTACCAGTATTTATACTTTTATTAAAAGTTATTTTTATCTCTTTATCAAATGAAACACAAAAGCATGGGGTTATATTCACAGATCAGACCTATAGGAGTGTGTCTGTCTATACACCCATCTGTTTTTCAGTAATTATGTATTTTATTAATTTTCTTTAAAGATATAATCATTGATTTAATTGTGGCACATTTGGTCCTCCATAGTTTTATCCCTTTGCCTGTCTAAAGTTTGATTAATCCAAATGAGTTCCTCAGAGCTATCCATCTCTTTAAATGTCTCCTTTGTTTTCCCTTCCCAACATCTGGACATAATTGTACATTGACAAATTGCACCTACAGGTGGTTCCAAGTTGTGTGTCAGACATGGTTTATGCTTGAGGCTGCTCGTGAATTTGGAAAACAAAAGGGACATGGTCCATGTCTGGCTGGACAGTCTCTTCTAAGGCCTTTTAAATGAGAGATTGGTTCTGTGATGTATTGGTTAATGCCGTTTTCTCTTCCCGTGTACTCTTCTGTTTTTTTTCTGTGAACATCACAGAGTGAAATTGTCAGAAAAGGCTAATGGATACCCCTCAGTGAAAGGAAATGCTCTGCCCCAATAAGATTATATCTACACTGTGGCCAGCGCCATGTTGTAATCTGGTTATTCATCTTTTAATGTGACTGCCATTTTTATTTTCATTACACTGGCCAAATAAAATATATCATATATGATAATACAATATTTTTTATATGTTTTATTTTAATTTTGTATAATATTATTATAATGTAATATAGTATGATATAGAGAATAATTTTGGCAAACAGTAAGATATTAAAACAATTTTATTCATGAGAATTTCCCCCTGTACCCATGCAAAATCATATGTATTATTTAGGGGGGTAACCATCATATTTGGTTCATGATCTAGTTTCATATGAATAATGCTAATCTCTAAAACAAAGCATTAAGGCCAAAGCTCCTTTTTGTAAGTTTGCATAGTAAGCAACACTAAACGCCCCAGAGCTTAGCCCAGTTTTATTTTAAATAGCAAAGCAGGCAGTCAGCATTCCCCGCTTCATAGCTCTGACTAATGAAAGAAAGCAAAGCACTCTGGGTTGGTCCACAGCTGAGTGACAGCTCTTGCAGAGGTTAGTGGCATACATTCCCCCCCAGACTACACAGAGGAAACAAACACAATATGGATTTTGAGGACCCACTTACTAATCAAAGCTGGGGCTAAATCTGTAACCCTGTCGACTGGGTTAGAAGAGCACCTGCCTGGTCGTCCTAATGGCATCCTGGAGTCACTACAGGGAACACAAACAGCCACACTAGAATTCATTAACCTTTTTTCTCTGGCTTAATGGAATCTAAACCAAAAATGCCTCTCTCTCTCTCTCTCTCTCTCTCTCTCTCTCTCTCTCACACTCACTCTCTCCCTCTCTCTTTCACTTCCTCTCTTTTTACCCCACTCTCTTTCTTTCTCTCTCCCTCACTCTCTCTCTCTCTGAAGTACTTTGAAGTGCAAATCATATTAATTATAGTGATGTATAAAAGCACAGCACCGTTCTGATTGTAAACCAGAGACCTTTTTAAAGCACTGGGTGCATGCGGCATATAAGCAATTGTCAGAGTATGTCTTTTTCTCCAAAGGTAGATGTCAAAGAGGTAGATTATATTTTAGCCTACACCAGGCACCAGGATAAGACACAGTGCAGACATGTTCAACAAAGCACAAGGATTTAATGCTGCAGGGTGAGTCTGGATCAGCACTTAACTGACCAAATACAATTAATGGATGTGGCGTAATTTGTCTTGAGGACAATAATGCAAAGACATGACAGTTCCATAGTAAAGTTCCACAATATGACAGGCACACATGATATACTGATAACAGGCATAGCATACCGTACACTGACTCCTCGTGGAGAAAATCAGAAATGGGCCCAGGTTAGCTGTGCTAGTAGCATGCCAGCCAACAAGCTAACACGTGTGCACATCAAATTATGTAATAAAGTGCAAACTACAAAACTACAAATAAGCAAACTCCCTTGTACATTTAAAGGCAGATTTTCAAAAGAACATAGCGTAAAACTGCACCCAATCTATGCCTACATCTTGGGAATCTATTTTCAAAAGAATAAGCTATCTAGTGTGCGCCCTGCAGCCAGCCAACGCCTGGAGAACCACTTTCAAATGCTTCTCTGGCTTTCCTGCCACCTGTGTGCACTATTAGAAAATGAGGCAACACTTAAAAGTGATGCTTCTGTCATTATTTTCTTCAAACAAATCATTTTTTAAACAACTGACTGTAATGGGATAAGAGCTGAAAATGTGACAAATAGAATTAAAAAAATGATTTTGACATGCATATGAAACCTACTGTAATAAAGAATTGACGGGCATAACCTCAGATTAAATCCTGTGTTGATGGCAATGTTTGGAAAAATTGTTGAAAGTCTCAGTCATGCATGCATTGAACTATATAATAACGGGTGCAAGCCAAGCCGAATGGTAGAGTTTTGTGCCAAGCGCAATGTGCAAATGGGTCATTAGCGGGAATTTGCAAACATCTGTTTGTTTTTACACTCATGTTCCACTTTACATTCTTTTGAAAATCTATCTGATAGTGTAAACAGAAAAAATACAACCATTACATGCATTTTGATAAACTTCTAAAGGTTCTATGCTAATTGTCAAGTGCAGTTTCAACATGACATACCTCATGTGGAGATAATCAGAAATGGGATAAGGGGAAGGGGATGGCTCCCCCAAGTCACACAGGTAAGGTGGGATACTCTACATACAATTATCATATTGCAAGTGGAATTCACATAAACTATACTAACACTCTAACTAACTAA
>OMKL01049187.1:0-11473 GCA_900302295.1 Parasudis fraserbrunneri
ATGAAATTGCATTTTTGAAGTTATCTGATCCTACATCATATAATTTCTGAAAATGCTATTTGACACACACATAAAAATTTGAATAATGATTTTGAGCAAACAAAGCTTTGTGTAGATTTAATTTGTCGTCCACAACCCTGCCCCCCAACACAAACACACACACATACACACACTTGCATAATCCAATGCACTACATGCAGGTGCACGCTCGTTCCCCTTTGCTGCTTCTCCAGCAACTGAGCCTTAAAAGAAACGAGCCGAATTGGTTCCAGTCCGGTGGGCACTTCACAACAGTTAATGTATTCCAGTCTATTACCACTTTTGTTCTGACATCTCATTCTTTTCCACCAATATACGAGGGGGGTCATTCAATAACTGACACCTCTCTTCCACACCGCAGTCACATCTCTGTTGCCATTTGAGCATGTGTCACAGCTGAGAGGCCTGAATTTTCTGAGAGATAGATTTGCTGACAGAGACAGAGGCATCCCATCACTTCACTGGGATCTGGATCACACAGGAAATGCTACACTGTAAAGGTGCAATAGCCTTGTCACTTTCCTTCGAGGTAATTGATCACGCCAGACAACAGCTGATGTGTGCAAGTCAATTGTACAGGGGCAAAAAGGATGCTCCTTTATTCAGATAAAGGATCTCCAGCATCCATCCCCGCCAGTCACTTTCATTGATAGGTTGGCACTGTTATAGCCTGACACATCAGACCCATGGAACATTGGAGAGCTAGCTTGCGTACGTTCCATGGGTCTGACGTGTCAGGCTAGCACTGTGAAAGACAGACAGGAATACAGAGATTTCCCTTTAGCATTAACATGTCTTTTTGGGCCAGAAATACCTTTTGTGCGTATGTTTTTCTACACTTGTGTTCTACTTGTTATGTATTCTCTGCCACCCAACAAATTTTTATCTCTCTGCTGGAGCACAAAATCCCTCAGCAGGTACAAGACAGGTTTCCTATGCAAGTGACTGGAAGAGAGGCAGCTCACTGTCATAGTGCAGGTGCACAGGGAATACCATTCCGACTAAAAACAAGCGCGGCTTGGGACTTCTCGATGCCACTTAGTATTCAAAGGCTTCGTGATTCATTAGGAGCGCAGCAGACTGGGTAGATGGAAGCATCTGCTACTGGGTTCCAATCCTTATGTCATCAATGTCCTCCCTAATCAAACACAACAGGTGGTTTGACTGTTTATACAGTTACATTTAAAATGCAGGCTACTCCCTGCCATGGAAAGTTGGCTATTTTGCATTTGGTTTGGTTCAATTTGTTTGGAGAATGTTGACATGGTCAAAAACTATATATCTCTGACATATGTCTGATTTAATTTTTATGATGGTTTATTGGACTGCATAACTGAACCAATGAAAACTGCAAAAAAAAAAGAAAAAAAATTGAATTTTTTCACTTTTGATTCTGACTATTTCAAAAAACATAGGTGTGAAAGTGCCCTTAGTGTTTCTGTGTGTTTTCATCGAACTGTCCAGCTAATTAAGGACTGGTTTTGGTAAGGGGTGCCAGAACTGAAGTAAGCAAGTGTACATAAGCAAGTAACCAAATATTTCAGCAATATATTTAATCTTTTCCATATTAGATGTCCATAGATTCTGGGCTCCCAGGACATTCTCTGACTATACTGTCAGATCTTTTTAATCTAAACAAGCCTCAGCATAAGTTAAATTGGAAGTTGTTGACCTATCTTGACACATCGCTTCTGTTGAGAACACATAGTAATTGCTAGAGCCTGTGAACTTGACACTACTGTCCCCTTCGAATGGAGGAAATGATGGAGGTGGGTTGGGATGTGGGAGATCTCCTGTGTACATACTCATACCTTCCCCGAGCCACACAGCAGAGAGAGCCAGGGGAGGTGAGGATGACTCCATCAGATTGGGAATCAGTCAGTCAAGCTGGAATTCAGTTTGACATTGAGGTGATTCACAATGTCAAAGAATGTCAGCAAAGGTGTGACTAATCTTGAAGGAACAGTTAAAGGCACTACTAGTAAGATTTCAACATCAATATATCATTGTATATTCAATGTCCATACCTTGGCAGGATTTCCACAGAAACATGATGAGACATATAAGAATGAAAGATAATTCGTTGGTGGCCTCTGTTTTGTATTGATATTGTGTGCCACCGGGTCGGATCCTGCTGAATGACATTACGGCACAAAGCAAGCCTTTCTGAACAAAACTTTATCAGCTTTAGCTTTAGTTTTATCAACTAAAATGAGTCCACATTCACTGGGATGGGAGCAAATGGAAAACTCTCCTTTGCAATAGCAAGCAATGGGCTTTATGGGAATTGTGGTCTTATCATGAGAATTAGGCAATGGTCTCATTTGTTTACTGTAATTATACCAAAGTATCACAACTAATCTGACAATGATATATGATATGATATATTATATGTATGTATGTATATATATATATATATATACAGTCTGTCATTTCAGTTTTTGTGTCCTCATAACACACACAGTTGTTAAGTTGTCATGCCACATTATCCAAGTGTTTTGTAGACTATTGATTGCATTGAGTCCCAAATACTTATATTTACATCAACAAGTGCGCTGTGTCATCTCAGTCCTTTGCACCATGGTCGATATCTTCGCTCCCGATTTGAACTGTCATCCTCTTCATCTGATTGATTGCAGAGCACCTAGCTGTCCATTAAGTGGTCCATAACCAACTTTTCCCACTCACTGTGATTGTCTAAACCAGGAAGGTTAAAGGGGAACTACGACCAATTTAAGAATTAATGCATGTTATTCCTATGGTCCAAATAAAAATAAAAAATAAATAAATTTAAAAAAGTCCAAAAATCTTAGCGAAAACTCTCTCCCTAATCCAAAAACTATAGTGCTAAAACTCAAACTTGTGATGTCATCAAGTATAAAGTCTGAAGCTGCTTAATAGAAAATTAATTGGGAAACATGTTGAAGATGACACTGAGAACACCCAGGGGAATGTTCAATTTATACAGATACATTTTCTGTTTCAGAACTGAGAATACTACTACAGGATAAAGCTCATCTGGGGACCCCATTACCTTTACTCTGGCATCACCATCACCTCAAACTTAAAAATGATCCTGATCCGTTAGAGATACAGTCATGAAACTGATATCCAGAGACGCAAAATGTACACTACTTTGTGATATCATAGCATTGTGAGATATAAAAGTATATGACCACCACTCACATTTCTGAAAAACCTAAACTAATGACAGCATATGTCTAGTTTTGCTACAGTTCTAATGCGGCTATCATATGGATGTTGGGGAGACTTTTCTCTGACTTGCAATCTTGGATATCCGACCTCTGCGCGTTCATGTGCTTTTTGGTTGGAAATAAAAACAAACATGGCTCTGATTTGGTTCTGGCTCCTTTTTCTTATTTGTAGGCCTACTGAGATTTCAGGACAATTATCAAACAATGTGTTGTGAATGAAACATTTGGTTGATGGGTCACAAGCAGCATTACTGTAATAGTTTCATACCATCAGTTGACAACATGTGTTTTATTACTGAACAACAAAATGTTTAACCAATCAGTGTTTCACTAGTTAGGGTTTACACCAATGATGAGCCCCATCATATGAAATATGTTTACAAGTTTCATTGGAATATGATTTAATAAGTAAAGCTACAACAGCCAAAAGTTGGCAGCTTGGGGAGGAAGCAATTAGAGTGCAGGCGCCTCCTGAGCAGGTGCACTCAGCCAGGGAGAGAGGATGGCGTAGGGAACAGAACCTTCCATTGTAATTGGTGGTCTCCAACCCGGTGAAGTGGCCCTCTGGAATGGTGAAAGGGTTTCCGTTAGCACAGTCGAGCCCCCAACCCGGTGAAGTGGCCTCTGGTAGGGAAGCCGAGCGCTTCCCTTAAAAAGGGGGAAATAATAGAGGTGTGGGCGGGCCAGAGACTCTAATTCCAAAGGGAAGAGAAAACCAGATATCCGGGTCAATTTAGGATAGACTGGGGAAAATTCTTCCCTGACCCCTCTAATGAGGTGATTGAGCAATCTCCTGGAATGTAGGCCTCAGCTAGGAAGTAGGGGGGGAGGGTCCATTAGAGATCGCAGGCAGATCTCAAGAAATTGAGAAATAATTAGGAAGGTGCGTGCATAAGTGACATAGTGGCAGAGAAGGTTATTAAGAGATAAAAAACAAGCACATACTTTGTGATAAGCTGCGACCTCATTGTGCAGGTGCTCTCAAAGTAGCATTGAGCTTAATAGAATTGTAAGAGCATCTTTACAGTGGAACTCTCTACTAAGTCCAATGATGCCTCCCACAAGTCTCTAGGACAATCGGTTAAGGGGGTGTGACTAAAGTATAGGGGCTGGGCTAACCTACACCAATGAAAATGACTCTCTACTTTATCCAGCGCTGTCTCCTGCAAGAAGTGTCTATGACAAACAGTTCATGAGTTATGAAAAGGGGTGTGGCTAAAGTATAGGGGTGGGGCTAACCCACACCAATGAAAAAGGAACTGTCTGCTGAGTCCAATGAGGCCTCCAAAAAGTGTCTACCACAAATGGTTCATGAGTAATGAAAGGGGGGCAGGGCTAACCCACACCAATGAAAAAGGAGCACTCTGCTGAGTACAGTGATGCATCCCACAAGTGTCTACGACAAACGGTCCATAAGCTATGAAAGGGGGCATGGCCAAAGTATAGGGGGTGGGGCTAACCCACACCAATGAAAAACAATGATGCCTCCCAAAGTGTCTACGACAAACATGTTATATGAATCTGTTTAGAGGTTATGTGCCTTTTTGTGATAGGCCACTCCCAGAGCAATGCCCCCTTTTTGACAATTAGCATGAACACACACACACACACACACACACACACGCCAAGACCTCCATGCCAAATTTCTGCCTCCTAGGCCAAAAACTCTGACCGCTCGAGGGTGGGGAAATTTTTGTGTACCAACCAACCAACCAACAGAGTGAGTTATAGAGCTGTTGGTCACATAAATAAACTTACCTTCAGGGTTTCAGCTTTAGAAGAAATGTCTATGACAGGGGATGGAAAAGGGGAGTATTTAAAGAGGAAAGTGCGTGAGATAGGGGTGAATGGGAAATGGCAAGCAGCCAGCAGCGCAGAGGGGAGTGGCAATATCATCGATCAGGTGGATTGGCCAGGTATAGGCGCATTGTGAAGCATGGGTAGGGTTCTGCTGTGCAGGAGAGGGAAAAAAAACAAAGACAGGGGATAAGAAGGTGTGTGTAATGATGCACATCATTGGTGTAAGCCCTCCTCCCGAAACATTGTAAAATACTCCAACCCATGCATTCTTGAAGAGTTTGATCTGTAGATGGAAATGACACCATTTGGAACTTCTTGACCCATATCAGAAGATAATAGATCTGTTTTACTCCAGTGTTACCGATGTAAACAAACCTTTTACAGGCACAAAATACAGAATTAAAAACGAAAATGTACCTGGTGTAATGTTAGTGCTTCTATCCTTCTATCAATAGCTCAGTCAGTAAACTAGAGAATTAACATTTCCACTCTTCTTATTTTTGTCGCTGGGGTTACCCATTTGTTTACATTTGGATCATAGATTGGACCTTTAATACAATTACCCACTGGGCTCCTCCACACAGATGAAAGGACAAGCTTGCATGAATAGTAGGTGTAGGCTACCTATAAAGTGGTCATTCACAAAATAAATAGTGGCTTGTGTGTTCGCTGGGAGGTAGGCAAACAAGTTCCAAAAATAATTAGTAGTAGGCTATTTACAACACACCATGAAAATTAAACGGAATCCCTCACCATCTTAACTCTGCTGACGAGTCATGAGTTTTCATCTGTTTTCATCCTTATCACAGCATGGAATCCAATATGGTGTCTCTATTCAATAACTGCCATGTCATGTCAAACTATAAATATATTATGTTTCTTTTTAGTCCATAAAAGTACTTCATTAAAATTCTCTCATTAATCATAATTCCTAATAGTATCGTAAAACATCTGGTGTCCCTCCCATACAAGCTGTTTTTGATCGTTTTGATCGTCGCGCTCCAGGCAGTCTTGAAGTAGCCTAATGTTTTACCTGTTTAGACACACCTCTCCAGCTGTATGCACGGGACACTTTTCCTATTATTCCATAAATCGGTTTGACTGGCATATGCATGGATTGTATGTTCCGTTAACAAGATTCCTTTTTACTGTTTCTTCTTTTTCAGGGCAAAGACAGAAAACACACTTCCCGGTTGCTCTGTTCCATTTCTTAACCCAGTATAGTTGGTAAGACTTTAGTAGAATAAAAGATGTGAGCACACACCACACATTTCTCTCTTGCATTTAGAAATATTCATTATGTTGGAAGTACAGTAATACATCTTTTTTCCTCTGAATGTGTTTTTATTGGTATATTTTGCATTTTGTGTGTTTGCACTTTTTTGGTACATGTATTTTGTGGGTTTTATGTTTATTCAATAAGTAGGATCAGATATCAGCTAATGCCTATGGCTTGCTGCTCAAGAATGAGTGTTCTGACATCCACTGAAACAAAGACAATACACCAATACATACACATTCAAGTTTTCATAAGCCACATACAGTAAAAGGCTATGTAGAAAACAATCTGATTCCTCACTTTTAAATTGCCATGGACCCAATAGCAATTTCAGGTTTATTCAAGTTAAGATGGTGTGAAAGATCTCTAAGTCTTGTCGACCTTTATCTCTGAAAACATCAGAATCCCTATACAAAAGAGCAAAAAATGAGGTATTGATTTTCTGTTTTTCTTTTTTCCCTACACTTTCTTACTCCCCCACGGTATTGTCACTCCATGGCCTAATTGAAGGTCATTGTTGGTTTCCTTGTCACTGGCTTCTCACCAAGAGACACTTCAGCAGAGAGCAGAAATATAAAAACTGTGTTTCAGAGGAAATTGTCTGACAAGGTGGGATGCTGTTGCTCTTGTCTTTAGGGATTAATTGATTCTTGTTTTTTGGTGTAGCAGATAGTTCTATGGGAGGTCAGACAGGCAGACACATGTAGGTGTACGAACACATACATGCACGTACACAAATGTACAAATACATAATCACACACATACATCACACATCACACACAAATGTGACACACTTAATTTGAATCCATTTATTGAATTATACATACATATGACTCATGTCCAATGTATGCTAGTTCCATGTAGTTGAGGGTCAAAACCATGCAGTTTTTTGCATGCAGTACAAATATGTTATTTTAGCACATTTATTTTATTATTTATTTGCCTATTACTGGATACTATGGTCCCTAAACAGTCCTGGATTTGTATAAATTGGGTATGACTGTACAGCTGAAGAGTTGTGGATCCAATGAGTCCAACTGCATGTATGATGATGTTAGTCCCCACAGGAGCCATCAACCCTTGTTTTTAAAACTTGACCTCACTGTATAAAATGGCCGATTGTGACCTCCAGGATAATCACAGCCTCATGACACTTTACAACCAGAAACTAGAGACCTAGGCCATTAAGAGGATGTATGGTTTGTCTAGGTAGGCTACATTGACAATAATTGGGGTATCCTGAGCCATTTCATAATAAAGAGCTCGCCATCCAATTGATGAGAAAAAAAAAAAAGAAAAAAAAGAAAAAGAATTGTCGCAGAAATCTCCAGATGTCACATTATTGAAACCAAATCACAGTATGAACTTTTGATGTGTTCTTCAAGGTCTTGGTGTCTTAATATGGTATTTTATAGGGAATCTTGACCATTTTTTTCAATTCTCAAGTGGTCAAAAATGGTTCAGTTTTGTACCAAATCTGTATAAGTAATGGTATCAACTCAAAACTTGCTGCAGCAATCTATTACACATAATTGAGCTTGGGAATGGCCATCATATGCTTCAGTCATAATGTTCCAAGCCCTTATACACTCTAAACTTTCAAAATTTTAATAGGCGCAAAATCAAAACAAAATGTCTATTACAGATTTATTACTAGAAAAAAGTGCCATGTTGGAAGAAAGACAACTACACAAACATCCGACGCAAGGCCTCTATGCTGGGATCAATAAAGTTCTCTTCAGCCACCATGTTCTCTTCCAGGACTCAAACAAGTGTGCAGCCAGAAAGGGTAGTTACTATGTATGGTAACTCTAGGTGAAGCTGTTAGCAGTAGCTGCATTAACCACACAAACTTGAGAGCGAGTTTCTCTCAGCTGGTTGGTTGCCGGTGATGAGCACAGTCACAAATCAAACCGCAACCCTCATTCAGTTCTGACATCATTTGTAAGCGCAAAACCTCCAGTTCCCCCAGTGCCGGTTATCAGACCCAAACAGCCATGGGTGAAAGAACAATTCCTCCAGCACAACGGCCATATGGACCTCTCATCCTGAGCAGGCAGGGTCCAGTGCTCTACCCTTTCCATGCTGGCCGCCCTTGCACTATGGGGTGTTCACCCACAGGTACGCACATTGCAACGGCAAAGGCAGAGTCTCTCTTCAGCG
The DNA here is from genome assembly GCA_900302295.1 of Parasudis fraserbrunneri. Lineage (NCBI taxonomy): Eukaryota > Metazoa > Chordata > Actinopteri > Aulopiformes > Chlorophthalmidae > Parasudis > Parasudis fraserbrunneri. The sequence goes on from OMKL01049187.1 coordinate 8,497, forward strand.
AATTATCTCAACTGTGCACCCAGCAACTGTCAGAGCACTACCTCTGCTGAGAACAGGTTTGCAACCTATCCTATTGGATGAGGACATTTCTCAGAGACAATTACAGGCTCAAATAATTTTTGTCTCCACCTTCATTCAATGGACCCCAACATTTCTATGTAGAACCATTTACCAATTTGATTTCTAACAGTGCAGGGTCTGAATATCACAGCTGATATTCAGTTGTATTTCCCTTTAAGCATTCACTTTATTTAATGAGCAATCAATACAGGCTGGCAAACAGTGATAAGTTGAGGCTCTGTATTTTAATATTTATCCATCAACAATGCTCTTTATTTGGAATTACTCCAAACACAACATGATATAAGATGTTTGATACCTTTTTCTGTGTTTTGTCCAAGTATGCCTGTAATTCTAACTTTACTTCTATCTAAGCTTAAATGTAGGGAAGAAAAAAACAAAAAACTATGCTGTCAATCACAACATATCACACAGCATATATTCTAATGAACAACATCTTGTTTCATTCAGCCCATGGATTGTTTTCTTGTGATCTGATCAGTGGTGGCAAAGACTCCTGTCACTTTTGCATCAATTCAAAATGGTGTTCGGTAGATCATCGGGATCAAATGGATCCTTAAATCAGGGGTTGTGTTTGGCTTGGCGCGTCTCTCTCATCGTAATTCATCACCTCCCCAAGGTGAGTATGCCATCACGCCAACTTCGATTCACTGTACAGTACAGAAGCCTTTTTGCATACTCTTCACACTTGTTTATGGTTTACTGAGCAGGTCACTTCCCCTTCTTGCTTGAACAGCTGCTTCGACGATGACCCCCCCCTCTCAAACCAGGTCTGAGGAGTAGTGGTGTGCTGCTTGCTGTCAATCCCTCCTTTGCTTATGAGCCTTGCGGGTGACCTCCTGCACAGCTTTTTTGCTGCGGCCATATGAATAATTTATCAATTGAATTTAGCCCAACTCTGACATTTTGATGTTTGATGCCCAAGGGCTTTTCGCTTTAACAGCAGGATAGTGTTCATTCCCTTTGCACACCATCAGATAAATGTCTACAAGTGCAGCCAGCGCGCTCCACATCAAAACCTCAAATGTAGTTGTATTGTATTCCAATCTCCACCCTCCCTCCGTTGACTCTTCTTACAGTATCTGCATCGATAAAGATATTTTTTAATTTCAATTCAATTTATACTTTATTGAAGCCTCAGAGACACATTGTCAATTCAATGGTGCCGAGATTAAAATAAACAAGAAAACAATTAATCTAAGAACTAAAAGAAAGAGAAAAAAAATGGATCTAGTCATGAATCTTTCAATGACCCGAGCATACAAGCGCAGGTCGTATGCTACAGTAGTGTTGTGGTCAAGTACATTTCTAACTTTTGACCCTTGGTAACTTAGGCAAAATCTAGACATCAAGAGTCAGCATGAACAGGAAACATAGGAACATAACAGATGGAAACTAGAAAACACGGCATATCACAGCCACAGGAAAGCAATGGACGGTCACTGAGCATACCCCTAAAGTGTCCAAGAGGTACAAGAGTTCTCAATTTCCGGTCATGCTGCAAGAGATTCCATGAATCTGCTGCACTAATACTAAAAGCAATCTTTCCCAGATCAGTCCTGGCACAAGGCACCTGAAGAACCAGCCAGTCACTGGAGCAAGTCAAAAGTGGTCCAGGGTTCCAATGCAACAAAGACGGGATATATGATGGTCATATTCCAACCAAGGTATTTATAGATATACAAACACCAATGATTATTGCGTCTCTCAGTCAGAGAAGACCAACTGACCTTATCATAGAGGATACGGTGAGTATTGCAGCTATCACCAGTAATAAACCTCAGGGCTGAGTGGTAAACATAATCTAAGGGCCTAAGTGTGGTAACAGCAGCATATCTAGATATTTCATCACCATAATCCAAGACAGAAAGTTATACAGTTTCAGCAATTATTTTCCTACTAAACATGGGAAAACAGGTTCTATTTCTACAAAGAAACCAAGTTTCATCTGCAGCTTTTTTTTTATTGTATTCTTTTACACCAGATTATCAACATGAACTTTAAAAGTGAATTTATCATCAATCCAGAAGCCTAAATATTTATAATGTGGGACTAATGTGGGATTATTTATAATCTCTTTCAATAGCTGTACCGAGTAAAGCGCTAATCTGAAGTTTGCTATAATTGATTTTCTTAGCTCTTGTGAATAGTATATATTTTGTTTTATCAGCATTTAACACAAGTTTGAGATCAACAAGTGCCTCTTGAAGAACATTAAAAGAAAGTTGCAGATTGTCAATAGCCAATTGTATGGAGTCAGCCCAACAACATAAAGTAGTGTCATCTGTGTACAGCAGGGATCATCAATTAGATTTGTCCAAGGGCCAGATTTTGTCCCAGCAGACGCTGTGGGGGCCGAACCTCCATATATAGCCTATATATATTGTATGGGTATGGTAGTAAATATGGCATGTAACAGCTTTGGTTTTAGAATCAGAGTCAAACCAGAAGGACTGTAATTCGAGTTAGAAAATATCCAATAATATGACTGCAATAAATGAGAAAGAAAAGACAGAACAAGTATGAAAACAATAATAAGCACAGTACCAGTAGGCCTACAAATAAATCACAGTTAATTATTCAACCAAGCGCGAGAAAAGTGACATAAAATGAATGCTTCTCAATTTGACTTTCTGGCTGGCTACGCTAGACAAGGCAGGCCTACTGTCACGTGACACGTCTAGACAGGTGGGACTGGACTGTGGGGGAAAAAAACAAAATAGATACAATTAAGAAAGCTCGCCACTAAAACAACTCACATGGGGTGAACGTGAAAAGGGGCATTATAAAGCTATGAGTGTTTAATTAATGTTAACAGGCCTACTGTCACGTGACACGTCTAGACAGGTGGGACTGGACCGTGGGGAAAAAACCCAAAATAGATAAAATTAAGAAA
>OMKL01049191.1:0-10727 GCA_900302295.1 Parasudis fraserbrunneri
GAAAGGACCCTTAGGATGCTGTTGCATTGTTCATGCAAACGCACACATGCACGCACACACGCATGCACACACACACACACACACACACACATACACACACACACAGAGGACATCATTTTGAAGGGTTGTCAGGGTTTGTCAAATAGCTTCACATGATGCAAATGATGCACGTATCCTTTTCCTCTTCTACAAATGAACTATGAAAAACTCCAAACTATACCTCATGAAATACCTGGTGAGAGAATGTTACATTTGGTAACTGTAAATTGTAAAAAATGGACAAGCCATGATGTAGGAGTAGCAATGTGTGGACCCTGTGATTTTACATTAGACACAGCATAAGCTGTAACATCTGGCCATGAAAAAATGCACCAGTAAATGGCTTCTCTATGGTTGACACTTGAGCTAACCTCCTGGTGATGGTCTTCTCTACTGCACTAGCTCGTAACTCTTTTCACATTGCATTTAGCCTACCCTAACCGCCGTTCTCTCGGTGTCAGTACAGAGTTCAGATCATTTTTTTTGCAAGTGTTTGTAAGTGCAAAACAATCTGTGAACCCTGCCACAGACCCTACAGAATATTTTCGAATGATGTTCAGCTCAGTTTTATTTGCCATTGACACATTAAAACTACATAGGAAATTGTTTACAACAACACTCATAATGCTGATTACGTATGTAAGTCTAGTTATATGAGTTAGCGAAACAGCCATTGGCACCTGAACATCAGTCTACTTTCCAGCCAGCCAATCACAAGGGCAAAGGAATGTTGTTGTTTGTTTGTTTTTTTGCATAAAACCAAACCTCCTAGGGTATATATTACTGCTTATCCAAATCTGAGGTTCACTTCATTCAACAAAGTCAGAATGATAGGTTTGGTGGTTTCACCTTTGAAGCTGCACGTTAACTTGTATAACTAGAGTTACATACATAACCATTGTTATATATTGTTAGCACTTCGCTTCAAAGCTAGCATTATGGGTAACCAGTATGGTAACCAGTGAAGTGAAGATAAGCCAGAAAGAGTACCTACTGAGTAAAACTGAGTGAAAAACTGAGAGAGGGTCTCCAAGCCCCCAATTTAAGTACCAAACACAGTACTATCCCAGGGCTCTCAGCACTCCCTCACTTCCTTGCCAAATCCAACACAGATTGCAAGAAGGAAGAGGATCACACAACCCTTAGGTAGAACCTGACAAAAGGACACGGCATGATTCTACCAAGCATATATCCTCCACACTAACCCCTGGGTTCAGAGCCACTGATGGAGAGATGGTTTTAGTTGACTGCAGCCTGACATATTGCTGAGGGGTCTGACCCACACTGGAATAAGCCAGACTGATAACATCTGAAATCCAGTGAGCCAACCTCTGTTTTGAGAGGGCCCCACCTATGTTGGCTCCTACATAACGGATCAACAGCTCATGTAGCATGACAGCGTTTGGATGGGACACAGCTAATGCATCTTTCTGTCCTGAGGTAGAAAGGTTTCCAAGGTGATAACCCTCGACCTTAGGCACAAAAGCTGGGTTGGGTTTCAACACTGCGCCACTCAAATCATTCCTGATGAAAGTACAATCAGAGGAAATTGACAACAAGCATAGGTCACTTACTCTCTTAGCAGAAGTGACTGTCAAGAGGAGCACTAGCTTAAAGGATAAAACCTTTAGAGGGATATCCTCGATAGGTTCAAAGGGAGCCTGTGTCATAGCTTTCAGCACCATGGACTGGTCCCATTTGGGTACCATCTGTCTGACCACAGGCTTTATCCTCCTTGTGCCCTGGAGAAATATCTTAACCAACAGGTGGTTAAATACTGATTTCTCCCCAAACCCTTTGTGACAGGAAGATATGGCGCATACATAGACCTTAACAGTCAAGTGCGAGCAAACTCAGCCTCAACCCACTCGTCACATTTGGCAGTGGGGCCAGAGGAGTGATGGTCATGCTGTTGGTCTGGTAGAGTGTCACTGTCTGACGAAGAAGATGATGCTTTGTATGAGCTGCTCTCTGCTGCCTCGCTGGGGGCTGAGGGATGTTGACTTGCACCACCACGGAAGCGATGGACTGCTGGTTGACACGGCATGTGTAGTGGCTCAGTCTTTGCAGGTTTTGAGAACTTCAGTGCTGCACCATATATGGTCCAGTCCGAGACAAAATATGCAGCGGCTGTGACTGTCATGGCAGGCAGACATCTTAATTTCGTGTATCGTAGACATCGCTCCAGGTTTGCTGAATGAGGACAAATCACAGGTAGAGTGATAACTGGTGTGTCATGATAACTGTCCAGGTGTGCTGTGCACAATCTGCTCATTTCACATTCTAATTCTACATCATTCATTTTACCACATAGCTGATAAAGAATTTAATTTAAAAAAAATATTTAATTACATGTCAATGTGTTTAAAGCTCTTACACATAGGATTTTGACATCAATATATTGTCAATTCAATATCCATACATTGGCAAGATTACAGCAAAAACATGATGAGACTACTGAGAATGGATGATAATTGATGGAATCGCTGGTAGCTTCTATATTGGATCTAAACTGTGTGCCACCAGGTCAGATCCACAGGAGTTCTACTAAACTGTTTTACGCTGCACAGGAAGCCTTTTCAAAGAAAACTTGCTGTACCAACAAAAACAACTTAATGTTCACAGTTAGCAAGGGCCAATAACCCTTTTCTTGCTTCTTCAAAACAAATCCATGGGGGGTGCTGCCAGGGGGTAGGAACAAACTGCAACACGGAGCAACAGGGTTTATGGGAAGTGTGGCATGAGAATTAGGCTACCAATATTGTTTCGGCAATGGTCGCATTTGTTTTACGGTAATTATACCAAGGCATCACAATTAATCTGACAATGATATATGATATGATTGTGGTGTGGGGATGGCTTGATTTAAGTAGCTGTACCTGCCCTGGGTCAAGCTAATTAGGCCCAGGAGCAGAGGTGACTGTTGTAGTAATAGTATGGCAGCGTGTTACCTCTGCTGTGGCTTGTACCATCTTGCCAACTCTCTTAATAAACTGGTGCTGTTATCATCTTTGCCTGTGTTCCTGTGTCTGAGAGTCCCCTAAAGAAAGTCACTTGTGGCAGGGTCTACTGCCACTATGATATATTACTGTTGAAAATTATATGTGTACCAATAGGGGCTTTAATGAGTGAGTATTAATGGGTAGTTTGTTTAGAACCAGAGGTTATGACAAAGGTGACGTCTTTCTGTGAGCTGCCACTGCATTAATGAGTTCATAGTCTGAGCCTAATGTATTTTCAAAGTTGTTGAGGCAGTTTCATCAGTATTAATGTGTTTTATTTATCATAGGCTATAGGGTGCAACGTGCATGTCACCAGTTAAGTTGACCTCCTATGCAAATCTATAGGCCTACTTCATTACTGATTTTGAACTCTGAACTTTTGGGTTGTCTTTTGTGTGTGTGTGTGTGTGTGTGTGTGTGTGTGTGTGTGTGTGTGTGTGTGTGTGTGTGTGTGTGTGTGTGTGTGTGTGTATGTGTGTGTTAGGGTTGAATGATATGGAAAAATATATTGCAATTTTGAATATTGAATATTGAAAGATATTGCAATTGTGATATGATTCACAATATTTAAGGGAATGGTATTTTTTGTGTCATTAATAATGTGATTTTTGCAGAGGTCTGTACCACACAAAGATGTTATTATGGCTGTAGAACATGATTTGTTGGCCAGGTCATGTATGCAGCACCACAATACAGATATTGCACTGGCTTGAGCCATATTGCGATTTTGAAAAAATTTACATTAATTCCAACTGTAAACTGTAATTCCGGCAGCATGGCTACATGGGTAGGGCTTTGGACTCATGATCGGAAGAACACCGGTTCGAGCCATCGTCGGAAAGTGGTGGTGCTGGCCAACAGGGAGCACTCTGTCCGAAGAACGGCACTTGCCACTGTACGGTGTCCCTATCACCGTAACAAGGGCATTGTTACTGCCAAGTCCTGAGGACAGAGTGCTCCCTGCTGGCCAACAACACCACTTTCCGACGATGTGTGCAGCCATTGAACCTGCGTAGCCCAAGTGGTGGTGAAGGAGGCAGCGCTGTATAAATGCAATGATCATTCATCATAGCTGTTCAGCCCTAGTGTGTCTATCGGTCTGGCTTTGTGTGTGTGTGTGTGTGTGTGTGTGTGTGTGTGTGTGTGTACCTGGAGTGCGTTTCCCCCAGAGCAACAGCGATGCGACAGATGCCATGTGAGGTCTCCATGTCTCCGTCTCGGGCCGCTGTCTTCAGCTGATCATGGAGGCCCAGCACCAGAGGTAGCAAGTTCACCAGAGCATCAGTGTACCTGCGCACACACACACACACACACACACACACACACACACACACACAGATACACTTTTTAATCCAATTAAAGATCCACCCATGATGTCCATCTACCCAGTAGTGATGACTCACCCTCCTGAACATGCCATATGGTGGAGGCTTTTATCCAAAGCACCAAAGCACACACCAGAGTCAGAGCGCCATGCTCTACTCACTCAGCTACACAGGAGGACCATCTAGAATATCATTATACAAAGTGGTGCAGTGGTAAAATAAAAGGTGGGTATACTATGAACTCCAGCCGATGATCACAGTAATGACAATGATCATCAGTGTGCAAAGTTATAATTATTAAAGAAAAGAACAATCTGAATAGTAGTGTTTTGTTTTATTTCCTCAAAAATACCCTATTTTCTTGTAACTTGCATCAATCTGATAATACTTATTATAATCTATACTATGGATTTCAATCATAAAGATTCATAACAGTCTAAACAGATGGGTAAACTGAATTTAGGTAGGTTTACCCTCCACTACCATACACCACCAACACCACAGACGTGGGGGATTAGAACTATGCATCAGCACATACTGTATGAGCAGGCATGCATGCACATCTCACCTCTGGCAGTCTGGCTGTGAGATGGCATTAACTATCGTCTCCACAGCTGTGTCGAAGAGCTCTGGGTCCGACAGTGCAGCGAAACAGTCCTGAACCAGCCCCTGGCTCTCTCCCAGAGGCACATCCAGCCCTATCCAGCTGGAGAGGCAGCGCAGGACCCTCTCCTTCACTTGGTTTGGAGACTCCTGGCTCTGGAGCAGCTGGCGCAGCAGGGGACACACCACTGCCCATTCCCCAGCCAGGGCCTCCCTCAGCTGGGCACGGCGAGCCTGAGCCAGCCGACAGCTCTGGAATTCCTCTGGTAGGACTGTGAGGAGCTCCAGCAGCGCCAGGCAGTGGGCATGGGGGTTGCCTTCCTCTGTCCCTTCACCAGAGCCAGCAGCTCCTCCCTCAGAGCCAGCCTTCTCTGGCTGGAACACCTGTACCATATCTGCCACGGGATGGGGCCAAGCCTGTGGAATCAGGTTCAGAGCCATGGAGGCCAGGGCCACACACAGCCTGGTCAGCACCATCTTGGGCCCCGAGGAAAAGTGGGATATGTGGGAGAGGAGCTGCATCCTGAGGCCCTGGTGTTGGTCTGCGGGGAGATCGGACCAGTGACGGGAGATCTTGGTGTGGAGGGTGCTGGCGCCAAAGAACTGAATCTCTGGGAGCTGTTGGGACAGAGCCAGCAGGTAGGGAACAAGTCCAGACTATCAGGCTCGGGATGTTAGATTGTTGCTACGGGTTGCTACAGACGCTTCTTTGAAGGATCACTTCTATTCTATCTATTACAGAGAAAATTTGCTAAAACATGCAAAATGTACAATCATAGGCGTTACTGAGTAAGAAAAAAAAGGGTTGAGGCTTCTCCCATGATGGATGTGAGATTTTGCGGCAGCTTTTCACACAAGAAGACTTCTTAACCATATTTTACCCAAAAATCCACCTGTCAACACTTCCCAAGCCCGATACAGCCATTATAACAGATACCGATATAGCTTGATCATAGGCATAAAACAGACCTGAGCACCAAGTTTTCAAGAATGAGGAAGTTTGAAAATATTCAGAAATGAATTAATGGTGAACTCAGGTGGAAGGAAAGGTAGATATTAAACAGCAACTAGACTGTATTGTATGTTAGTATCCACTGAGGTGGTCAGTGTGTTGTCAGATACTAATGCTGTGGCTGGTATTCCTAAGGGGAAGTGTATCTTATCCAACAGGTCAACCTTTCCCTTATATCAGGTCCCTATACACCCCACCTAAGATCCCTTGGGAACAAATGGCATTTGTTTCATTAGAAAAATTATACCCATACTGGAATTTTTGAAAATTACTTCATATTCAAACCTCAGTATTTCCAAAATAAAAAAAAATCTCTCTCTTTTGTAAGCTGGCATCTTTAAATAGCGAATAACTTCCATCATATTCCATAATAAATTTCACTCACATAACAGCAATCATTTTATAAATGTCCAGTTTTTGGTGGATATCTCATTCTGGAACAATATCTATACGTGCACACAGCAACCGATAGGACAGCCATGTAGCGGATGTATAGAACCAAATAACGGACCTTGACAGGGCTCAGCAGGGCCCAGCAGAACTGCCAGGCCTGTGCAGAAGTCTGGGCCTGGGTCAGCCACTTCTGGGCCATATTCTTATGCTCCATGTCTGGGTCATAGTACAGCTGGTGGAGAGCCTGCAAGAGGAGAGTAAGTATGGACAGTAATGAACGGCTATTCATTCAGAACTAGTATAGACATTAACAGGTAATGAGTGGCAATTAATGAATGAATGGTTATGACATTTGGTAATGATTAGGGCATGGGGAGTGTACAGAACTGTGGTCAGAAATTATGATAAAATTCAAAATATGAATGTCCTTTGTTTCCTTCATATTCATATTCACATTCATATTCCTTCAATACTTTGGGTATTGAGGAATCATAGTGCTGAATGTAAATAGTTACAGCAGGGTGTAATGGTGTGTATAAGGTGGCCAGCTATGTGATTTTTTTCAGCTGAAATGGCAAAGTTGTAAATTGATTTGATACAAATGTCAAGAACAGTGTCAATGTGCGGAGGTGGATGACCAAATACTTGAAAGGAGTAAAAAGTATGTGTTGCCCATAGCAACTAATCCTCAGCACATGGTGATGGTTATTATTAGGACAGCATATGCTTGTTACTGGTATCATGTTACAAAAGGTCCCTAAGCCTGAAAAGTCTGTTTTTTAACTATCACACCCAAACCAACCATTGCCTTTTGACAGTACCTTTTGTTTATTGGTTACTGCACTTCTTGTGTCAAATATATCAATTAATACTAAGTATGTAGCCTATAGTGATGAAGTATGATCAGTTGGCTTATTTGTAAGGCCATTATGGAAGCTGTGTGCGCAATGCAAAAAAGAAAAAGAAAAAAGCAATTAAATGGTGTGGCCTTTGACTGTTGACAACTTACCGATTCCACATTCTCCACCGTTAGGTCCAACTCCACTGGGCACTGTCCAGGATTGGCTGGTGGATCCATCCCGTGAGACAAATGATACCGAATAGATTATTGTAGACTTCAGATGTTCACAGTTCAGCCGTCCTGGTGTCCGCTGTCCTATCCTTTTGACAGCCTCACTAAAGGATAGTTTTTACAAGAGCAATTATTGTCCCAAGTATCAAAGCGTGCTGACCAGGAACGAAGTAGGTCACTCAGTTGTCCATGTAGACAGTGCGTACAGTATAAACTTGACGAAATACTGACCTCTTTAGGGACTAAAGTTGAGATATCACATCACCATGAATGAAGGCTGACCACTGTAGACATATGACTGACACCTCTGTACTGCGAGGACAAAAAGCCTGGAAATAGACTTCAGTAATGAAATTTACAGGCCTACAGCTTGATATGATGAAGTGTCAAAACAGCGTTCCACAATACGCGCGCCTGACGCACTGACAGCTGATTGGGGTGCTCCCCCGCCCCTCACATAACTGTAGAGATGCATTTCAGAAGGCATGATGATGACATGAATTCTACCGACAGAAAAAACAATATCGAGCCGTAGGTCGGAACATTTGTTGCAGAGAGGAACTGGTCACCCTTAACTTGTTACACTCGTCACATGCTGCTGCCATCGCCGTCGCCTTCCAGCCCCACCCACCCCTTCTCTCCTGCCCGACTCCCTCGGGATATTTTTAGAGATGATGTACTCTGTCAAATAACGTAACGGAAAGAACCTCTCCTAGCAAAGAGCAGAGCGGTTGAGAAAGAAAGATCGTTTTTACATTTTTATTGCGCCGCTCGGGGAAAGCAGCGAATGAGATGAAAATTGTAATTAATTTAGTGTTTTGCGCATTGGTGGTCCTTACCAGCTCATCGCCGACAAAGGGTAAGGTGTCATCGGTGTGTGTGTGTGATGTGGTTAGGCTTGTCATCCCGTTGAGCGCGGGTAGACTATCTGTGCTTGTCAATAGCTTTGTTATCACATGATGCTGTTAACAGTTTGATCTATGCATGAGCTACTTTAGGCTCAGTGTTACCTTATTTAATTAGTCTACTGTCTGCTATCCACAAACAGCATGAATGCAATGGACTACACTAATGTTTTCCACTTATTTTATGACTTGAACAAGCCTAAAAGATAGAGTTCCAGTCTCATCAAAGTCTTCAGTGTTATACAGGTATAATATTTATTTAACAAACTGAAAATGTTTAACATGCTCAGTGTTTTACAATTTATATACATTTATTATATAGATTAAGATGCTGAAGATGCCTCTTGTGCAAATGTATTTTATGCCAAATAGTCTATGTAACCCATCACAGGCCTAATTAATTAGGTGCTGTCAGAATGGTTGAACCCACTGGCCTCTTAGCAAGTGCCATTGGATCACATGTCAGATGTATAATTGCATAACACTGGTATGCAACAGGCCAATGACCTGACCTTGCTGGATATAATTATTGTTTTATATACAGCAATAGAGTTTAGCGACAAAGAAATGACAGACAATAGATTGCCCAAGACATCTTCTGCAGATAATGTGTAGAAAACTATTAATTGCATATAGTTTATAAGATTAATAGTGAATGTAATGGCTATGGGATGACAAAATGATAGATTCTATAAAATATAACTTATGAGTCAAAAGTATTTAGATGTCCACACAGGAAGAAAACACAATGCATCAATTTGCTCCATGTTACTGATAACAAGCATGAGGTTCCTTATATTTCAGTGATGGCATTTATCTTCATTTTGTAGGTCAGAACAGCCCTTCACCTCCGATCCTCACCCCAGTTGCACTCCCAAGTGCAACTGGAGTCTCTGCGTCCCCTATCCTCCCATTGGATGGCAGAGATGACACCCAGAGTCCTGCCACTCAGACCTCTGCAGTCCAGGATGGAACAGCAGCTGTTGCCGAGGGCGATGGGGTAGTCCAATCAGAGGCAGTCACAGATGCAGGTGATGGAACTGAAGTGATGACTACCAGAGGGACAACACCTCAACATACAGCTGCAGCACATCTTGTCAACGCTGTTAGCCCTAGTCGCCTTACTACAGCCTCTCTCTCAGGTAAGAATGATTACACTCTGCTCAATTCGTCCAGGCTTGGAATTGTGTGTTCCTCTAGACAGAGACTAGACCATAATACACTTAAAACAATTATTACTAACAAAGTAGAAAATATAATCAAAGCATGTTGTTGTTTTTGTTATTGTGACTTACTGTTGTTGTTGTTGTATTCCACTATATCAACGACTGCCATAACTTTCAATTTGATCCTATTTTCTTTGTTATGTTCATGCTCGACGGGAGTGTAGCTTGGAGTGTAGCTTGGAGTGTAGCTTGGAGTGTAGCTTAACATTTTGTTGATCCAGCAGGCTGCGTTGAATCTGAAAACAAACCAACCCACTCAGTAAAAGCTGCCTGTTTGCAAACACAGAGGCTCTCCTTAGCCTCAGTCCCATTGCCAGCAGCATACCAGAACATAGTCTTCATCCTAACTCCCACTAGCACGGCATGCACTGGCGTGTTTGTGTGTGTGACATGATTTAGAAGGTGTCCTTTTACAGAACAGATAAATATAACCTCCCCAGTTAGTGCTGTCTGTATCTCAGCTCATTGCGCAGCTCAGATTTAACTCACAATGTGACATAACACAATCCAGATCTCGCACTGTCTCACCCACACTGTTAGCTATTGGTCTTGCTCCTCTGTCTGTTGGTGCAGAATAACGAGTGGGTTGTCATTCAGCAGAGGCGAATCGCAGGAGTTTGTCATCACTGGGAAAAGTGTGAATGCTCTCACTGATTAATTATGAAGACTCACATTCATATTTAGAAAGTTGAATCATGTTACTAACCATAAGTTCATACTTGATTTCTCATAAGCCCATGAAACAGATGTGATCTTAGTGCCAAGATGCTTTTAGAAAACCCTGCCCTGCATCACATAGAAAACAGAAGTACACTGAGTACACTGATACATTAGCATTTCCTTCTTGGAGTTCTTACTTCTTAGTAGAAAAACTCCTCCCCGTAGTTCTCCATATTGTTTTATATTGATTTTATTTATTTTTTATTTATTTATTTATTTTTACATTTGTTTATCCAGGAAAAGTTGACACACTTGCTCTTCTTCAGCAACACTCTGCTTCACATTCAAACAGTTACTCACATGCCTGGGAGCTGTCAAGCACAACCACAGTCTTCTGCTGTTGGGCTGCCCCCATAAAGTATCCCTCCCTCACTTCCTTCCTTGTTTCTCCCATTTTAGCTGCTCCAGAGAGCCCTTCATCCTCCTTGCC
>OMKL01049194.1:0-11612 GCA_900302295.1 Parasudis fraserbrunneri
GTGTATCTCTCTCTCTCCTTCTCTACTTTCTGTTGTCTTTCTTGGTCTCGCGCCCTCTGTTTCTCTCTCTCTCTCTCTTTTTACTTCTTTCTCTTTCCATTGTCTTTCTTGGTCTCTCGCCCTGTTTCTCTCTCTCTCTCTCTCCCTTTTTTTCTCTATGGTGATCTTTCCCTCTCTTTCTCTCTCTCTCTCTCTACTTCTTTCTTTCTCTCTCCATTGTCTTTCTTGGTCTCTCGCCCTCTGTTTCTCTCTCTCTCTCTCTCTTTACTTCTTTCTCTTTCCATTGTCTTTCTTGGTCTCTCGCCCTGTTTCTCTCTCTCTCTCTCTCTCTCTCTCTCTCTTTACTTCTGTCTTTCTCTTTCCTATGTCTTTCTTGGTCTCTTGCCCTCTGTTTCTCTCTCTCTCTCTCTACTTCTTTCTTTCTCTCTCCATTGTCTTTCTTGGTCTCTCATCCTCTCCCTCTCTATGTCGATCTCTCTCTTCTTTCTTCCTCTTCCATTGTCTCTCGTTCTCTCAACCTCTCTTTCTCTCTCATTTTACCTCTCTCCTCTTCTTTCCATTGTTTTTTTTTTGGTCTCTCACCCTTTGCTTTTCTTTCTCTCTGCCTCTATTAATATGTCATAGTCATAATAAGCCAGACTGAATTTCAATTTATCATATCTGGTGCGAGGAAGACATTTCAATGTTAAATACTATTTTAGCTGCTTAATTTGATCTAATATGTATTTATACAGAGTGTGTGATGCCATAGCTGAATGTTGAGTCAAGCGGGTTTATGTGCGCTATATCTACTCAGTATACGGGGTATGCAGACATTGGCAGCAACGTGTTACTCGGTTACGCCACGTTACAGTGATATACTATTGTGTTATTACTAGTGTAACTCATTACTTTATCAATCTGAAAATATCTGAATTTTATTTTTATTTAAAATTAATAAAAACTTTGTTTTGGGCTTTTTCTTTTTTCTTTTTAAGCCCACCTGTCCTTGCATGTGCTGTTTTGCTGTTATCACATTGTTTTGTCTACTTTCAGTTGACATACACAATGAAGCTAGTATATATTCTTTATATACAGTTTATATAAGATCCAGGTGGGCTGATAGCAGGCCCGATGTTCTAAGCTATACCGACATGTTTTGCAAGTGCAAGCGGCAATTTTTATTAAGTAACGTAATGGTATAATGAGAAGTGTAACACATTACTGCTCTGAGGGAGTAAAAGGTTAAGTATTGTAACTACATTTTAAACTAGTCACAAGTAATATGCAATACATCACTTTTATTTAATTAAGCCCTGTGATTCAGAAGAGAGTCTACAGAACAAAATGTTGGGCGAACCATACCTTTAACCCTTTCGCGCATGGGAGCTCACATGTGAAATTAGAATTTTGAGAACTCAACATTCTACTGATGATGCGACAATGGCTACCGGTCATTGAAAGCATAGAGCTGTAGAGTTCTAGATTTCTAAGATCGAATTCTGAGAAAACATCTCCTCTTCAAAAAAATGTGGCCCTTTGTCTGGGAAAGGACATTATCTAGGTGTGTTAGTGTACTAGCTAATATAAACGTGTAGCATTCCGCATATGTAGGTGTGTTTATGTGAAAGGTGTAATTATTATACTTACTTGCTTTGACTCAACAACAATAGCTGTATTATGTAAGACGTTGTGTGTCTACCTGTGTGTCCTGAATCTTGACACAAAGAACAAAGTTCTTTCTCTCACTTCCCTTAGGGATACTTTTCTTGTATTAAAGAGTATTGTGCATCATTGAAGGTGGAGTGGAGTGTCATGTGTACGTAGTTAAAAAACAAAAAACAAAAAAAACAAACGTGTGAATGTAACATTAGAGGCTTGCATTGTTTCGTTTACAAATGTCCTGTTCCATTGATTCTCTGTTCTGGCAAGGTCTCTACAGAATGTTGTGTCCGTAGATGCAAATTAGCCTCCAGTTTATTGGTGCCCTTTGGGTCTTTTGTGTTTGCTTTGCCCTTTTTCATGTATGGAAAACACTGCATTAAAGCCCCAATCAGTGCTTTTTTATTATTATTATTATTATTATTATTATATCATTGTGTATTGTACACATACATTCGTTTTTGTTTGAGTTTGATCTGTAGATGGAAAATAAGCTTTTTGTAACTTTCTTAACCCATCATAAAGCAGCATATAGGTAGGTCTGTTTAACTCCAGTGTTTACAAACATTTTTACCTGTTGCCTAGTGTTAGTCTTTGTATTAAGAGCTCAGACAATTACAGAATGGAAACGCATCACCATTGTTATTTCTTATTTTTGGCAGTGGGGCTACTCATTTGTTTATATTTGGGTCAATGATTGGGCCTTCACTAACTGAAAGTAATTTGATACTGATATTTGCTTTGTGAGTCACATCTGTGATGTTCTGCCAATACTAGAAGTTATGAGACTAACTTTATTACAGGAATAGATCAGGTTTTACAGGTCCAAATCATGCTTTCTGAATTGGGAGTCCTTTCTGTCTATCTAAGGAGCATAAGTGCCAGAGTTTGTTTCTTTGTTAGGTATTGAAAACAGAAATTGTTATTTGTTAGCAATACCAGTGAAAGTCAATGGGGATATTGGGGGGAAAAAAACAAGGACCCACAGTGTCATAGATGATGCAAAACATTCTCACATGGATTGAACTGGCCTTACACAAAGTGCCATGACTGTGGGCCGCCACTAGGGGCAGCGTGGCTAAATGTAAGTAAGTGAACATGGGAGTGAATGTGTGTGAGTTAGTGACATTGCTGGTTATAGAGGTGCTTTGCATCTAAAACACATATAGTGCAAATAGGGTTTGGATGGACTGAAAGGATTCCCACTTTGTTATCAGATTGGCTTTTTAGCCCATGCCCCCTAAAAATACCAAGGCTATTCGTGAGATAATCCAAAATTATCTCGCGACCCCAAGGTTGAAAACCACTATCTTAGAAACCAGAACAAAGGTCTATTTGTGTGTGTGTGTGTGTGTGTAGTTTTGAATCCTTAACCTTATATGTCCCTCTCTCTTTGCTCCACAGATCAAGTTCATTCCCCTCTCACATTGTCTCACCTCTCCTCACCACTGACCCCTAACCTGTGACCCTGCACCCTCCCCAACGATGGCCCACCGGTCTCAAAGTTCTTCGGTGGGAGATAACCCCCTGGACCCCAACTACCTGCCCCCACACTACCGCGAGGAATACCGCCTGGCTATTGACGCTCTGGTAGATCATGACCTACAGGTAATACTCTCATTGTCTCTGTGTGGAAAAAAAAGAGTTGTCTTGTATGTGTTAAGTTATTGAATATAAGGCTGAATGTAATAGCTATATTCAAAGTGACACAGAGAAATATGTTTTAACTCCTACTACCTGTCTGCTTGCACTACAGGGCTATTATGAGTTCCTCCAGAGCGTTGAGGTGATTGATTTCCTGTCACGGACCGAGATCGAACACATTAAGTCCACCATCCAAGGACCCAACCTGACTTCCAATGTACCGGAGCTGACCTACCACGAGGGCAGCCTGGAGGCTGATGGCTCGTCAGATACCTACTGGCCGGTGCACTCGGACCTGGCCGCCCCGGGGCTGGACCTGGGCTGGCCGATGCAGCAGCACAGCTTCATAGGTCCCACGGAGGTCACCACCCTGGTCAACCCCTCTGACCCAGACATGCCTAGCATCAAGGAGCAGGCCAGGAGGCTGATCAAGAGTGCGCAGCAAGTGAGTTGAGGGGAGGGGGGTGAGGGGAGGGGAGGGAAGGAGATGTGTACAAACTTGGACACCTGGTTGGCTTTCAGTGATGGATACTTTAGGAAAATAATTATATTTGAAAACGAGCTCATAACATTCCATACACAATGTCACAAATATACTTGTGGAAGGTGTAAAAAAAAAAATAAAAAAAAATACAAATATGGAAATCCAGCTGCATCAAACTGTAAAATTGGTAATCAATACATCTAAATGTATTTATAAAGGTAATACTGTGAATTAATAAATTGTTATGAAGTAAAAAAACAAAAAAACAAAAAAACATTTTTAAAAGTTCATATATTCAATTACTGTTGACTGAATCAGTCCTGGCACACTTGCATACCTATCACAAGTATTGAAATTAATCGAAACCATCCAAACCGTGATCAGAATCTAAGATACTATGATGGGTATGCAAGTATGACAGGTTATGCGAGTGTGCCAGGACTGATGCGTTGAATCGTTACCTCATTAACTGGAATCAAACTGAAATGTGTTTGATTGAATCGTCAGTTACTCCCCTAACCTACAGCAAGCATGATATGTGTTATGTGCATATTAGATTAGATTAGATAAGTCTACAGTTTAATATCGCTGCTGTCAGACGAAAACCTTGTATCTCCAAAAGGGTAATCTTTTCAGGAATTCAGAAAAACAACCTCCCTTTTAGATTAACGCTTGTGTATTTTTGAAACGATACATTGGGTTTTGAATGGGTTTCGTGGTGCCCAGGGGCGTGAAACTTGCTCACAGCGCAGAGAACCTTGTAAACTTTCAGCTCAATTAAAAACATGAAAAGTACCTAAATGTTGGAGATATGAGGTTTGCTCCCGATACAGCTGCGATGTGCTGAACATGAACGTTCTGGTCCTGGAACACATAAGAACTCTTAGTTCTCCTCAGATCAGATAGCATTCTAGAAATATGTCTGGGTGGAATTTGATTCATTTATTTCTTTTTGAAGATCAATGAGCCACATCGACGCTTTAGCTCAAGGCATCCCTCGCACCAACGCTGAGATAACAGCAGACAGCGTTTCTACCCAGTGAATATCCTTTCTCTCCCTTATCGGTGTGCGCAGATCAAACGTTATCTTGCCGGAGGGGGAAAAAAGACCTTCAGATAAGCATGACTGACAGAGTATTGTTAATTTTATCTTCCTGCTTGTCTGAAGCTGCCATCCTTTCACACCACTCCCATTTAGATGAATGACAAACTTGCACTCGCCTCAACCCATCAAAAAAAATAAAAAATAATAATAATTAGGTTTCAGTGTGCATGTGCCAAATGTCACCAGAGAGACCGAACCTGTTTGTGTGGCTGGTGGCATTTTCGTTTGCCCCATCTCATATGTGAACCTAACTCTATGAGCGTATTCTCCTGTAGTTATACCTTGTAGTGTCTGAGTGTTTCCAGGGCATATACGTTTAAACCTGCATAATGAGGACAAACGGGTTGGGAGAGGAAGAAACGGGTCTTCAATCTTATCTTTATGACTGTTATGTAAATGTAACGGGTATTAGTGAACATTGAGTTGAGTGGTATAGACGATATACCGTCTTGCAATTGAATACCTCAGACGGAGAACCAAATAAGTCAGTTTTATGTTTTCAAATGAACAATGTTGTCATTCTTAATTATCTAAAGATGGTAAGTTAAGAGTGGTGTGTTCATTCATAGACAGTAGAGGTTGAGTACTTGAGTGATTTGGACTGACTTTAAAAATTCAAAACAGTTTTTTGGTTCTGTTTGACGGGTTCAATTATTTTAGCAGATAGTATGATTTGGAAATAACACTATAATCTCATGAGGTCTAGTCTAAAGTTTGGAATGTACATTTAATTTTCATGTAGTCAGCGCGAATACGCTACCTGTTGTGTAAATGAAACACTAAATGCATAATGCTGTCTCCTATTGGATTTCTCTGTGATGCCAAATCTAATTTTATACAGGCCTAGTGTTTCTGGGCTTGAGTGAAGCGTATCTGCCAGACTCTCATTAATCTCATTGGCTCTCAGTTATTATGTGTATTTTACTAATTATTTTAAAATGCCCATGTTGTATGCAGTCTTCATGACATGGATATTGCATTCTTTCGTATTGCAATATCAATATGAATTCGACAACATTGTTCAGACTAATTGTACCATTGTTGGTACACTAATGAACAGCTCCAGCTGTACAAATGTTCACCTACCCCATTTATTTTGACGTAAAATACTGTTGACTTCATAAATCGTGGAATTAGATGTTGACCACCTATTCCTTTTACTAACGGCAACAAGACTTAAACAAGACCAAAATAAGATTAAGAAAGAAGTGCTGATTCCAGATTTTCTCTCTGATGACTGTTTGCTCTTTCTCTGCAGGTTATCGCCGTGGTGATGGACATGTTTACTGATATTGACATTTTTTCTGACCTGCTGGACGCGGCGGCTCGTCACGTGCCCGTCTACATCCTATTGGACGAACAGAACGCTCATCACTTTGTCGCCATGGTGGCCAACTGCAGAGTCAACTTGGACTTGATTCATGTGAGTCTCTGATTTACCTTGAGGGTTTTCCCAACTGACGGAGTGAATCACAGTATGACTATGTATTTTGGTTAATGGCACAGTGCCACGGTCGCTTTCAATCCAATTATGAATCATACAATGTCACTTACTTATGTAACGTGTCTGAGACACTGTGTGCAGTGTGAGAGACTAAATTGCATGATTTATGTTTTCATACATAATTCTCATTGTTTGTGTTTTACAGATGATGCGTGTCAGGACGGTAGCAGGAATAACATATTTTTGTCGGACGGGGAAGTCGTTCAAGGGGCAGGTGAAAGACCGTTTCCTATTGGCTGACTGCAGGGCTGTACTCAGTGGGAACTACAGGTGAGCAGATCAAGATTATTCAATTACTATCCGATGCCTGCCATGCTAAACACTTGTTATCAGCCCCGTAATTATAATGCATAATAATATACTAGTTTCAGTAATAAGCCTATTAAAGTCTTCCTTCCTCTCTTCTCTTCTTGTAGTTTCATGTGGTCCTATGAGAAGATTCACCGATGCATCGCCCACCTCTTCCTGGGGGAGCTTGTCACCACCTTTGACGAAGAGTTCCGCATACTCTTCGCTCAATCACAGCCTCTGGTTATTGACCAAGCCCTCGTACCCTCCTCCGAGACCAGCAGCACCAGCAGCTACTACAGCAGCCAGTTTGGTATGAAGAGAACCCAGTCCTTGAGGAACCCCAGGGGTTTCCTGCGTCAACCCGAGCTCCCCTTCTACGGAGATTCAGATCGGAACTCCACACTCCCGTTCCGGAGGAACGACCCGTACCGGCACACCGTGGAACCCGGGGCGGGGATTACGATCGGAAAGTATTCGCAGCAACAGTTCCGTCTGCAGCAGTCATTCCTGGAGCAGGGAAGGTCCATAGTGTCCAGGCAGATGGAGATGAGTGCCAGCGGCTTCAAGAGGCACAGCTACGCAGAGGGAACCCAAGAGACCTATTCTTCCTCCAGGCAGTTCATGAAGCAGAGAGTCATGAATAATCTGGATGAGACTGATACTCACAGGTTGGTTCTTCCAACCTTACTTCCTATATGGAAAAGATGTATAGAAATCTTAAAAGATTTTTATATCTTCTACCAAAAAGGTCTACCAAAAACCTTTAAGAAAATCCAAATAAATTCTTACAAGGAATTTTGAGAATCTGCCATTGTTGGCTGGGCAACCAGTGGCCTAATCTAAAAATAGTAAAGACATAGATAAGATGAGTATGGTAATGATATCTGCAGATATCAAGTTCTGAGGGCAGAACTATATGTTTCTTATAATCCCTTTCCATATGGGTTATTTCTTTACATTATCTAATATTATATAATTATATAATCAATCTGCTGCAGATTATTTTGACTTCTTTTGTCCATGCATATACCATATGCAACCGATATAACCTGATATATCTACAGTATCACTACACAAACAGAACAAATAATAAACAAAAATTTTTGTCTTGTATCTTTTTTTTCTTCTTTTTTTTTTATTTTAATTTTTTTTCCAGAGAGCAGTCTCAGTACTGTCATGAGGGACCTGGTCCTGGTTCTGGCCATGGACATTACGACAGACTTCGAGGCCGTGTTCCACACCTTGCCATAGACCAGTACTCAGATTCAAGCTTCCCATCAGAGCCTGAGCCTCCTCCTGGAAACTATGGTCGAGACTACCTTTCATCCGACGACCTGAAACACGACCCAGAGCACAACGTGCCTCCAGCAGCAGGGAGGTATGGTGGAGGTTCAGCCCACAAGAGACCCACTTTAGGCCAGGCTTACGCCTGCCAGAGCTCCCCAACACACCTCCACCCTCCAGAGAAGCAACTGTTCCCCAAACCATCTGAGCAGAATCGGGATCCAGACTCGAGTGGCAGGCAGGGCCTGAGGAGTTGGAGAATCAGCTCCTACCTCAGCACTTATGACGATGGCGGAGAGGAGGGCCTTCCTCAACCTATGGGGCCTGATGCCTTTGAAGACCCTCAACCATCTCAGCAGCCTACTGCCCCTGAGTCTTCCATTCCCCGATTTGGGATAAAGGAGCAACCAAATGTTCCCACCTCCAAGCCCAGACCAGATATACTGAGGCCACGCTTCGGTAAACCCATCATGCCCGAGGACGCTGGTAAAGACTCTGCTCCCACGACGACAACCAGAGATCTGATTTCCTCAGGCACCGACTGGAAGCAGTCTATACAAGAGAGAGAGAGGGAGGTCGAAAGAGAGAGGGAGAGAGAGTGGGAGAGGGGAGGAACGAGGGAAGTGGGAGTGGACGTGGAGGTGAGAGAGGGTCCAGAGGTCATGCTCTCCAAACATGAATCGTTCCGCACACGCATCAACCCACTTCTCCAGCGCAGCTCGCGTCTACGCTCCTCTCTTATATTCTCATCTTCCAAGATGGAGACGCACAACAGTGGCCTGGGACTAAAACCAGCCACGGAGGAGGATGAGGAGTTAGACCTCGTCAGCACCTCCAACATTGTGGCTCAAATACTTGAGAAGAGGAAGTCCATGTCCCGGGAGCCTTTTGAATGGAGGAGGAAGGCTGAGGAGCGGGAGAGAGGGGAAGAAAAAGAGAGAAAGGAGACGAGGTTTAAAGAAGGGAGTCAAATAAAAGAGGAACCTCAGACAACGAACCAAGATGTTAATACTCAACCAACAGATTCCTCCATACCCCAGACATCATCATCTATGAACATGAATGACCCGGCCAGTCGACTGCAGTACTTCAAAGACCTGGCCGCCAAGAGGAATGCCGCTAGGATGGGAACAGAGACATCACTAAAAACCACAGAACCTGCCGAAAAAAAGCCAGACATTTCTGACAAGCCCCCTCCAATCACTGCAACTCCCAAGGTTGCGTCTATAGCTGTCACTCAACCCGAACCCGAACCCGAACCAAAGAAGTCAGATATATCGTCAAAACTGGCGGAGCTCGGTCGCAGACATTCATTAAGGGCAACCAAGCCACCTGTAATCCCGACCAAGCCATCGGTAACCCAGCTGAAGCCTCCAGAGCCAGCTCCGACTCAAAAGCAGGAGAACGTGTCCGAGAGTCAGAAGAAAGACCCGTTCAAGTCTCTGAAACCCCTTCCCTCTCCTAAACTCTTCAAGAGGGATGGGCTGAAGATCAAATCGCTGAACCCACGCCGCATCTCCTGTGACGATGAGGTTCTGACGGGGGACGCCACAGACGCGGAGAAGAGCGAGCTAAAAAAGAACCGCTCCCATAGCTCCTCGAGCATGACGCGCACCGAGTCAAAGGACGGCCTTCAGAAGAACATGGGCTCCAACACCTCCATTAACACACTAGGCGAGGGAAAGGGTGAGGGAAAACTGGACTTCCTCAAGAAGCAGACACAAAGGTTAAAGGGATTCCTGGGGCCGAAGGATAAAGATAAAAAATCTGCGGCGGCCGGAGACGATAAGAGCATGAGCACCGTGCAGGAGATCACCGACGATTCTCGCAAAGCGGCAAGCTCGTCGGCGAAAAAAGACACAGGAGCCACCACCTCCGACCAGTCCACTGCCAATCACAAAGCACCGGCATCAGGCACGATAGGCCCATCCCGGTACCAGACCTCCGGCGGCTCTGTTCTGTTCAGCAGCAACCTGCGAGACGACACCAAGGTCATCCTGGAGCAGATCTCGGCTAACAGTCAGAAAAATCGTCTGGAGAGAGAGGAGGCCACAGGGGGGGACAAGGGCAGCGACGGAGGGGAGAAAGGGCAGGAGAAGAACAGCTCCATATGGAAGAATCGGCTCCTGCGACCTCAGGCCAACCCTCAGGAGAGAGAGGGGTTGCTGAAGAGGATAGAGAGCTTGAGGAAGGAGAAGAAGGTCTACAGCCGATTTGAGGTACTCTATTGCAGCAAGGACAAGATCGGCAGAGTAGAGAGAGGAGAGTGGGAGGAGAGATGAAAGGAGTTCAGAGAAGAGTCAATAAAACCACAGTAGTTGTATCCAGGGCCTAGACTGATTTCAATACAAAGCAGATATTTCAAATGTAAAGCCCCGATCCACAACTTTTTCTGTATATCAGTTATGGGCATAATGAGATACTTGAAGGAGTTAGTTGTTGGAAAATAATCTCAAAATACAGGTCCGTTCTGCTTCAATGTTTACAAACAATACAAATGTGACCAAGATATAGCTTCAAAAGTTAACGTGCATATTTAGCCGTCAACATCATTTCAGTGTTTGAATCGAGAGCTCAGTCAATAAATATGGGCTGAATCTCAATGTAAATCTTCAGTCCAATGAGAAAGACTAATTCAGTAGGAGGCGAACTATGACTACAGAAAATGCTGATCCCTAATGCTCAGATTGGACATTTAAAAACCATTAATTTGTTGATTATGGTACATTTTTATATGTGACCTCAATTAATGTGAAAAAGATGTAAGCTGCTGTTTCGATGTCTAACAGTTTTGTTGATTAACAGTATTGTTCATTTTCAGAACTTGAGAAATACATTTTTGATGCTAGAACTGCACGAGGAAGAAAATATTCTTTTACATTTTCATGTTTTCATCCATGGAAAATAATACATTTTGATAAGCCTTTCACATACCACACATAAATGAGCCGCCTGTTCATTTCATTGCTTTATGCAACTGTTTAGTGTAGTTATAGTATATTTATAGGTAATTATCTAGTAATATGGTGAGTGTTTACATTGTTTTTTTCACCCTTATCTTGTGACCTGGGCCGGAAAAACACAACGGTTTGTTACCAAGCAAAGTTGAACTGCAACACAAAACTTCAAAAAGCTAGGACTACACACTGAGACCTTACAATATTAATGGGGTGAGGGAAGGGGGAGAAGAGAGAGAGAAGAGAGGGAGGAAAGGGGGGGGAAGTCATATCCTGTGTCACTTACCGTTATCCCTGTTGTTCTGTTTAACAGATGGGGAATAGCCTGGGATAACTAAAGATGGCGGAGAGACCTTTTGTCGGGAGACTGTGTTTTGTGTGAGATGATCAAAAGAGACCCATTTCCCTTCTGTGCCAAAGACACAGACACTAATGCACAAGTACAGAACAAGAGAACACACTGACCACAACGCAAAGTACCTCTGTGGATTTACACCGCAGCCTTCCTGGATTTTCACGCAAAGTAATAAAACTTGAAAAGAAAATACTTGGTTAAACAAAAAGAGAGCTGAAAACATTGATGTTTTGGAGTCGGAATGTGCCTTCGTGCCAAGCCCTGGTACAACTTTCACCTTATATGGAGACCGGGTGACCAGAAGAGTGAATCTGTCTCCATATCGGCTGCAAAGGGGGGGGGGGGGG
>OMKL01049196.1:3048-13550 GCA_900302295.1 Parasudis fraserbrunneri
GGGAGAGGAGTAGAGGATTGGGATGCTGTTTAATTAAACTCCATCCGAAGACCGGCAGTTCATCTAAACTCTTTTACTCCCAGTCACCTAGCCATTCACGAGCCCTCAAGGTCCAAAGCATCTCAAATCATCCATCGCCCAGTCAACCATGCAGACATCAGTCCCCGTACAGTACAGTTACTCTAATAGAGCAGTGGGTCTCAACCTTTTGGTTCGCGACCCCTAAAAACAGAGGGATGCCTGTTCGCGACCCCCCTGGCACAGTCAAGCATAGACAGAATGGTGAACTTTGACACAAAATAATTATTTTTATTTCCCCTTTTCAGGCTATTTAACTTGATTAATGATTGGAGGAGGGCTTTAGACTTCAAGCATTTATTATTTCCCAAGAAAAAAAGCATCTATTTCAAAAACTATAAACATGATGATGTATTTGTGTATCTTTTCGCGACCCCCCCAAAATCACTGTGCTACTGTATGTGGGGTGCTAGTGCCTCAACAGGCTTTGACTTTGAGACCTATCTATACTGTTCCAACAAAATCAATTATAAAATCAATTATTATTGCGAGGACTCTTTGGTCCTGGCTTGTGTGGTGTTCGGTGACGTTCCATCAACATAATTTATAATAATTATATAATAACAGACAACAGTCTACAAAAAAGAGGAAAAAACTCGGGTCAGACATATTCAAGGACCTTCAAATGGTACAAGCCAGTGATGTAAGCCTCTGAGTAAAGGGTGGAAATCACCCAATTAAAGATTTTCTATAAGTTCCCACACTAAGTCTGGAGCTGCTCCACAGAGAATGAATTAGGTAAGATGGCTGTGAAAACACCCAGGGTGATTTTTTGTTTTTGTTAGGGTTAGGGTTAGGGTTTTTTACATTTTCAGATTCCACGTCAATGTAAATGTGCCGGAGTTAGCTAATGAGCTTATTGTCATCTGTAGTCCCCGCCTAGCATGCCTATCGTTTTGGTGTGGAAAGTAACCGGAGTAACTGGTAGGAAACCCACGCAAACACGGGGGAGAACATGCAAACTCCACACGAGGTTTGAACCCAGGGCCTTCTTGCTGTGAGGGCCACAGTGCTAATAACAGTAGGGAATAAAGCTCATTTGATTATAAAAGCTCAAATATTCTGCTGGTCCAAGAAATCAATCTCCTAGTCACTGTCTATGCAATAGCTCTAGACTTCATACCTGATGACATCACAAGTTTGAGTCTTTCATTCTCTGGTTTTCCCAGCTTTGGGAGAGAGTTGTTCTAAAATATCAATTGGACTGTCCTAGCATTAAGAGTGACACTCATGAGTAACATTTTTGAATTCTTAAATTGGGTGGTGTTCCCCTTTAAAGGACCATACCAGTCTAATTTTGACTTCTTGCCATTACTGGAGATTGCCCCTGTCTTTAACAAATGTTGTGTTCGTAGGTATATATGGTGTGCTTCAGCTGATCTCAGCTTACCTTACTAAACGCCATTCACACTACCATTGATGGTGGAAAATACTCCCATGAACCTTGAACGTCGCTAGGCATAGGTAAATATCACGCCCACCGCTTTACTTTCGCTAACACTCTACCACAATTGGTAGATCGCATGTCGAACTTCCACATTCATTTGGGTGCGCTTGTTATTAACTCCTGGGTGCTCCTGGTTGATGAAAAGGGTGAAGTACCTATGCCTAGCAACTTTCAAGTTTCATGGAGTATATACCATCCCTTTTCAACATCAATGGCAGTGTGAAAGGTAGGCTGAGATCTACCGAAGCATCCACTTACACATCTATGTACACAAAATGAGTTAAAGACAGGGACAATCTCTGGTAATGGCAAGAAGTCAGAGTGACACTTGTATGGTCCTTTAATGCTTGGAGCCTTTTAAATATTGCAGCCTGGTTGTGTGGGCGTCTGAGTTAATAGTAAATGAGCTCTTATAATTGAATGGGCCCTGCATGTCTACACATCCTATAGAGGCCACCATACTGTATATGTGCCCATGAACTGATGAGGGGGAGGGGGGGACGGACAAATGATTAAAAGAAGCTGCAGGACTCGAGACAAACAGGGAGACACAGCCGAGTGAGCAAAGGAGGGAGAAATACAGGACATGGTTTCCATCTATTTTCACAGGCTTTTATCCCTGATCTCTCTCTCTCTCTCTCTCTCAGGCATGGTCACACACACACACACACACACGCACATTTGCTTACGGCAGACCATCGAGATCAAAGACAAAGTTGACTGATGAACAACGGGTTTGCCAGTAGCGAGATGTTACTAGAATTGACACGTTGAAACTCGCCATTTCAATGTGATTTTTGAAATCTTTGATCAGAAACATCTGATGTTACGAGATCACACCACTGTGTGTGTGTGTGTGTCCACACTTGGCCTTCAAATGTGTATTTCTGTGTCTCCTGTGGCTGGACTTATGTAAATCTGTCTCATTACTCCCCCCCCTCCCCCCGCCTCTCCTCTCCATGTCTTAACGTTGCTCCTATGAGGGCTTGCGGATCGCATCGAGACTGTGCAGGGTTGCAGTCCCAAAAGCCAGCCCCCGACCACTTTGGGATGGGGGGATGCGGTCCATGGTTGATCGGATCACGGTGGGAGCGAAATCTCCATCTCTCTGGAGCATCCGGACCCCGGAGTGACTGGACGGCAGAGCTCACGGTGATACAACAAGTGGAACAGTCGTCTCCCAGGAGCTCCTTCCCGGCACCCCAGGCATCGCGTCTCGGGTCGCGGGTGGTCAGATCAGAATCGGATAGCACTTAACCGTATAAGAATCCAGGTGTAAATGGACCTAAAAGCACTATTAACGTAATCACCGTGAACATTTTCGCATAAAGAAATTGCCAATTGATATAACACGGTAGTGACTCAAGATCCTTTCAATTTCCTATCCTATTTCTCACGTAATATGTTGTCAGAAACATATCTTAGGTTCAACTAAACGAAAGAAAGTACACCTTGCACTTTAGCTGAATTTTTATTTGTGCTTTCAGTGTTTTGTTTTTATGTTTTGCATGGATATTAAAATGTTGACCTGTCATGGATTTAGATGTGGAAATGTCATTGTTGCGTCAAGGAATGTAAACCTAATTTTTAATTAGGTGGCCATTTTACCTGGGTATTTAAGCTCCATTGTTCTTCTGGTGGCCATTTTACCTAGGTATTTAAGCTCCATTGTTCGTTTGGTGGCCATTTTACCTGGGTAGTTAAGCTCCATTGTTCTTTTGTCATGTAACCCTGATGAAGGCATGTTGCCAAAACGCATTGGCTTTAACTCTATCAATAAAGAACTTTTTTTCCCTTCTTTTTTTTTTCCTTTTTTTCCCAGAACATTCCATCTGAACAAGAGAAGGTGAATATTTCTCCCTTACCGTACTAGCCTGTCTTTATACCACAGCCCTTGACCGACTTTGGCCACTGGGAGCTACCACAAGACACAGGTACTCCAGTCTCTGAGCTAGGGGGTCACCTCAACATCGACGGACCCAGTAGTACCGATTAGGAGGTATCTATTTTCAGTCCTGTCGCTCTCTCTCTCACATAGACACAAACTTGTCTCCCATGGAAGGGAGAGGTTTCTGCTACTGATAACAGGGCAGTCGCTGGCTAGTGGCAACCCTCTCCACACACACACAAACGCACACACACTTGGTGTTAGCTTTCTGCAGTTTCTCTACCTCACTGACCACAACATAACGCTCCATTAGGTAGACTGCAGCCTTTGTCTCCTTTTAGCCTTTCGCCGTTTACAGTTTACAATTGTTTGAAGCTTGATAACAAAGACATTTCCTGAATGATGAAAAATTGGATCTGACCACGAAACCAACAGCAAATAGATAGATATCGCAATATGAAAGGACACAAAATCCATATCACATACACTGGAATATTGGCATTCTTAATGAATTCTTTAAAATACAAAATAAATAAGAGATTTAGAGGAGACTGGCAGACGTGCTTCCCAGTACCATATAATACAAGGAGACAGGTCCAATATGAGACGGCATAACGGCTACCTAGCAGGTAAATGTATTCCCACAATATAGTAATGGATTAGTTTTAAACTACATGAGCAGGACATTTTAATTCTAAACTGAAGACTAGACCTTAAACATTGTTGTTGCATGTTATCTTGCAATTGCATTTTCTGCTAAAAATAGATTGAAATACATTAAAAACATTTACATTCAATGTAAATGTAAAATAATCTGCAATGATATTTTGTCCATATCGTTCAGCCCGAAGGAACGGATGGACAGTTGGATAGACAGACAGACAGACAGACAGATAGACAGATAAGAATAAAAATGGCATGGCAACACACCGTAACGAGTGGCATTCAGCAAGAAATGATATGTATATTAATGTGAGATATGAATGTATGATGAGTCTTTCACTCTGTCTGTGCTAGACATAGCGCAGAAATTAGAAATTCATCAGAATGTCCTGATATGCCACCTTAAAAAACAATCTATCTTTTTAATTTCAATAGTGGTGGTACTAAATTGGCACAAACAGAGTGTTGACTCTGGGTGATGTCTCTGGAGCATTATTGGGGCAATTTCATTGATAAAATGCCTGGAACGACTAAGAAGAAAGATGCCTTGAGAGAAAGAGAAAGAGAGACCTGCTCTCTCGCAAAAGAAGATGGTGATGATCCATGGCTAAAACTCAAGATTTGGACCAGATCAATGGTCAAAGCTATGGAGCTTATGACAGCAATCACTGCCGTTATGATTGATGACAAGTTCGAGCGTATGTTGCATAGCATCAATGCTAACATATCTCAACATCTAAATGAGGTGACTGACGAGATTATTTTATCGCTGAGAATGACATCCCCGTGTGTGTGTGTGTCTGCTAGTTTACTCTGGGACACCGCTACAGCTGTTATCCATGACTTTATTATGTCATTTTAAGCAAATGTAAAGAAAAAGCAGATTCTTGAACAACAATTAAGCAAGGTTCAGGGAGAGTTTAACCTCAACCCTTCAGCGGACCTGGGACTTCAACTTGACGCCATTACAGCAGCTCTAGACACTCTCCTGTTTACAGAGGCTCAGAAATCCATTCTGTTCACTAAGCATAGGATGCATGAATTTGGGAATAAGCCAAGTAAATATTTGGCAAATTTAGCTAAGGTAAAGGCTGGCTCCCAGGCTATTCCAGTTATAAAAAGATCTGGCAAATGAGTTTAGAACAGCAAGAATATTAACGACTCATTCCTTGAATTCTACGAACGCTTATACAATTCTGAGTCTGAATCTGTCATTCTGAGGCTTTGATGCATAAAATCTATTAATCTCCCTCAAGCCTCAGATACACAGAAAGAGTTGCTGAACGGGCCTGTCACTTGTGAGGAAGTCATAGACGCTATCAATAATCTACAAAATAACAAGGCCCCGGGGCCTGGTGGTCATGACCCCTACATTTTATAAAGCTTTCCAGAGCCTGCTGATTGACCCTCTGCTCAATATGTTGTCCTGCTCCTTTCAATCTGGGGCTCTGTCCGACACTATGATGGACAACATTTCATTAATAAAAAATAAAAAGGGCAAGCCTGCAGATGACTGCGCCTCTTACAGGCCAATTGCTTTGCTCAACGTGGACCGAAAAATTACTTGCCGAAATACTGGCCAGAAGGCTTGATCCTCCCAGATATAATTTCAGTGGATCAGACCGGTTTTGTATAAGGTCATAATTCATGCAATAATGTAAGGAGACTCCTAAACCTCATACAGTATGGCACAAAGCTGAAGGCCAAATCTATAGTGATTTCTCTCGACGTGGAGAAGGCCTTTGACAGGATTGAATGGCCTTACATGTTCTGTGTCCTCTCCAAATTTAACTTAGGAGACAACTTTATTAAATGGATATCTCTTCTATAGGCTGCCTATCATGCCTCAGTTATTACAAGTGGCCTGACTTCTGCTACGTTCACAGTGGGACGTGGCTCTAGACAAGGTTGTCCGGCCTCGCCCCTGTTGTTCGCTCTCGCAAGTGATCCGTTTGTGACAGGCATAGAGGTGGGTCCCGTGCAGCATAAAATCTCCCCATACGCTGACAATGTTCCACTTCATCTAAGCAACCCTGGGGTTTCTATTGCGAGAGCAGCTGAGATGTAGATCTGATAATTAGATCCTTTGGCCAATCTTCAGGTTACAAGATTCATTTCTCTAAGTCTGAGGCAATGCCCCTGACCCCTAATGTATCCTGGTCCCCAACTTGCTCTGACCCTTGCCGTTGGTCCTTGTTAGGTTTTGTCCCCTTGGGTTTACATATTGCCCCCTCCCTCTTTGGCCTTTACAAAGCTGATTTCACACCCCTAAATTAAAGATTAGAGAAAACTTGGCCCGCTGGACAGCCTTGCCACTGTCTCTCCTAGGAAGAGTGAACATTTTTAAGATGAATATCCTTCCACGGTTGTTGTACCGCTTTCAAATGATCCCGGCTCTTTTACGAAGGAAATCACTTTGGGCTATATACAGCTCTCTTTCTTCCTTTCTTTGGAGAAATAGGCGGGCTAGGTTGAAACTTATTACGCCGCAATGTCCTTTTGAGGAAGGGGTATGGCAGTGCCGGATATTAAACGCTACCAAATTGCATGCCTCTGTAGCTATCTGTGGCATTGGTTTACAGATGACCCTGAATCTACCCTCCTTTCCTTGGAGGCTACTCCAGTGGCCCCTATTCCTCTCCGTAACATTGTATATGCTTCTAAGAAATGGGTTTGTATTAATGTAACGGGTAATTGTATCCTATAGAACACTCTAAAATTAGTCTGGAGACTGACAAGAAAACCAAGAGGGCCTCATCTTTCTCCTCACACCTGTTTACTTAAACCCAGAATTTCCCCCCCAGTTTGGTGGACCACACCTTCTCCTTGTGGTTAGGGTTAGGGTTAGTGGTCTGGACAGGGTATAAGGACTGTGGGCGACTTGGTGACAGACGGCTTTGCGATGTCTTTTGATCAGCTCCGAGAGAACTTTAATCTTCCTCAGAATAAGTTCTTCAGATATCTGCAAATACACACCGTTTTATCACTTCTGCTATTAAGTTGCACCCCTATGGGTTTTCTCTTTCAGCTGTGGAGAAGGCTATTAAAAATCCTGACGCCAGAAAATGTATCACCAGGTTGTATAGGGCCCTTTCAATCCCACACAATGAATGCACATCTCGTATCAGGTCTCTCTGGGAAGCTGATTTCGGAGAGACTACTCTGGATGATAAGTGGGACAGTGTTTGGTCAAGTTCTTCAGGTCGCTTTTTTATACATAGGCTTCAAATTACTCCGGTGAAACGTAACACGTTTAATCCTTTGCTTTCAAAATACAGTAATAAGTGTAAAACTACTTGAGGTTCATATTTCCGCTGTATTTTTGAGTGCCCTCTTATTAATGACTTCTGGGTCAAAGTGGGTAAAGAAATGGATATTATGTTTCAGGAAAGAAATGGCCCTGGAAGCCATTGGAATACAATCAGCCGCACTGAACCTTAGCCCCTCTTCAGTGAAGCTGCTTAAGATCCTTCTTTTTAGTGCAAGGAGATGTGTTCTTCTTCAGTGGATTTCAAACACTGTCCCAACGGTTCCACATTGGATTTGGAGTGTTATGGAACGTATCCCTTTAGGAGCTATAAGCTTCTGGCTCAAAGACAAACCATTTTTTACGTGTTTTCATATTTGGGGCCCCTCTCTGGACTGTATCGGAGATGACGGGGGCCCGGGCCCTTCGGAATCGTCTCTAGCAGGGACAGACATCTCCGGGTACATTTCCATGTAGGTCTTAGTGTTTAATATGCCATTATACCATCATTATGCCTGATTACCCTTGTTATATCTATATTGTTTTTTTTGTTTATTTATTTATTTGTGTGTGTGTGGAGAATGTGTTTTTTGGAAAAGAGGGTACTTTTTTTTAATGCCCTTTCATCCTTAATTGTCTGACCCTTTGGAAATCAATACATATACATATTAATATACATATACGTATAACAATGCTACAGAACTCTACAGGAGGAGGGGAAGGGAGACAGGAGCAAGAGTATTGTTGGAAATGTATCGATACCCAATCACCACCAGAACTCTAGATAAAATACTATAACGATACTTGAGCCAAGATGATAATATTACCATTCTTAATGTTCCTTAAGTATTGCAGGCGGGGGAAACTGCAGTGGGAAGAGCAGACAGGGCAAGCATTCAGGTGAGTCAGACTTCTAAAGACTTCGTAAAAGGGACATAAAAGCCTTGTTCACAACCTGGCTCCGAGAGAGAGAGAGAGAGAGAGAGAGAGAGAGAGTGTGTGAGAGAGAAGAGCCCGGTCAACTAAACTCTGGGAAGGGAACTAAACGGATGGATGTACAGAGCAACCAACAGGCCAACCTACACTACAGTAGCTGCTGGTCGCAGATAAAAATAGAACATTGGACGACAATGCTAACAAATATTGGTCATGAAAGTTGAGCCATGATGCGTCATCATCTACAGTGATCGGTGAACCTCGCCAACACACACACATACATACAGAAATCCACTTCAAATCGCATCACGTTTGCTAGTCATATATATAAAATTTTGCAAGGATGTCCATACATACACACCATTAAGCTTATACCTGAGTAATGGTTGACTAGTATGGGTTTTTCAATGGCCGATGCCGACACCAATATTTAGAGAGCAGGGTTGCCGATGTAATGCCAACATAATGATCATTTGTCAAAAGTTTCTCTTCTTCAGTAGATCTGCGCTCAGTACTTTACTTATCATTTCATATCATTTTTTTTTTAATCAATTGACACTTGTGGGATTGACACAAGAGGGAGTGCTAGCATTTTTGTTCATCTGCCATGTGACCCCTCCCCACCCCCACCCACAACACACAACCATACATGCTTGCACTGCCAAAGCATCTCATTGGTTGGCCCGTTCCACAACCCTCCCGTCTCACCTTCACACCACACGGTGTTTGTGTGTTTGGTACCAGGACTCGTTTCATTCAAGCTTTTTTTTTTTTTTTTCTTTCCCCTTGCTGTTTTGAATGCAATCCTGCTAATGTAATCCAATTAGGAGGGGGGGCAGGGCTCTGCCATATGTCATTATGTTAAGCTCCCCACAACGGTCTGTCTGCCACTTAGCGCACGTGTGCCATTCACCCTAAGCATGACGAATTGATGGCATTGAATTGGGGGGGACTGATTGATCGGGGTCGTTAACGGGAAAAAAAAGGGCCATGCTACCATCATCTCCTGAGACGCAAATGTGAGTTAAATATCTTTAGGGTTTGAAATAGAGTGGGTCATTTGAGGAGCTCCACGCCACACAGACGTGCCTCTCGGGGGGGGGCGGGGGGTGAGGAGGAGGAGGAGGAGAAGAAGAAGAAGAAGAAGTATGAGAAGGAGAGGAAGGGGAGGAGGAGAAGAAGAAGAAGGAGAAGAAGAAGAAGTATGAGAATTAGAGGAAGGGGAGGAGGAGAAGAAGAAGAAGGAGAAGAGGTGGATGCGTTATTGGCCAAAATTACACAAGATATCTAAATGTGTCTTTCCGCATATCCCTCTTAGATACACACAAGCATAGCCCCAGACACATGTACACATTTGCAGGGCCACTGGAGCAGTCTGGAGGTTCAGTGACTTGCTCAAGGGCACTTCGGCAGGAATGGAACCATCGTGCTTCCTCAATTTGTGAAGCAACTGTAAGAATTGCACGACCAGTACCAGCAGGATTTTACTCAAGAGCGTAGAGAGGCCTGAAATGTAACTCGCAACATGTGAAAATGAGTTCAGCAGGGCAAACCTTGCCTGCTAACAGCCCCACGAGTTGCTTGTTTTCATTTTCAATCACGTTCACTTGTTAATCAAGTCATAATTGGAACTGTGTGATTCATGGGTGACACCCAGATGTTTTTACAGTCGGGCTTGCTTTCCTGAATTCATCAGTAATCGGAGATCGTCCTCTCGAGTAATCGCCGTAGCACAGAGTTGCCTTGGGTCACGTGGGTGCGTGCAAACAGGCCAATGGCTTTGGTCTCACACCGACATGTGACCACGGCCTGTTTGAAAGATGAGCAGGACAGGACATGATGCTGTCTGGATTTCAATCAATCACACGCACTGCTCAACAGTTGACATCTGCTCCCATATCGGCTGAGCGTTGGCGACTCACACGATTCACAGGTCAGAGTTGTACATATTTGAACTATGACCCGTCGAATGAAGCACAATACATTTGCAACTAGAATCGAACTTGGCTTGCATGCTCTCCCACTGAAATGAATCGAAGGAGAGGACATTTTCACACTGGTGTGCTCGGGGTGTCCATCCCACAAATTGTGAATCCAGTCAAGAGTGTTTCGATGCCTGTATAATCGACCTGCCTCCTACCAGAAATAGCTATTTTTTCAGGTTTCTGATTGGCCAACATGGCTTTAGGGTTAGGGTTGTATTGCCACCTGTTGGTTTGGCATGCTCTTGACAGTGCTTTAAT
>OMKL01049201.1:0-11281 GCA_900302295.1 Parasudis fraserbrunneri
AGGCCAGCAATAACTGTATGTTCAATATATGATATGCGTTAAGCAGGTTTGGGGAGGGCCCATCTCTGAACTTTTCAGGGGCCAAGCCATTTCTGTGTTTGGGCCGGCAGATATCCAAACAGTTTTTCCTCAGCCTTCTTTCAAGGTAATTTGTGTTGATTTGGCTATTCTCAGAGTTCTGTCGAATGGGAGCAATTGACTTCACCTCTGGCGTAAGGACAAACCTGTAGATCTTGCTTTCCTTCATTATTATATCACCTATCAAAAGGAACCCAAAGAAAACAATACAAGTTATGACATATACATCCCCTGTAATCATACATTGCGTGCTGTTATATTGCTACATAACAATTGTGCAAATTAGCAGTTTACAAGCTAGCAAGACAAGCTACCCTCCTAGCTAACAATCACAAATAAGTATACCTATTTCCAACAAACAACAAACAAAAGATGAGTGCAGATGGTAACTTTAAATTACAGGCTGTTAATTACACAATAATGGCTGGTTGGCTAGTTCATGAGTAATGACTGGCAGGCCTAATACAATTTAAAAAAAAAAAAAAAAACAAGAAAGGAAAAGCTGTTATATAAATTAATTGTAATGACTGGTAATTAGTAAGTATACTAAGAAGTTAAAAATCATCAGTAATTGTGTTATAATGTATGGTAATTTATAATGTAGAAGTAAAAGCAGTTTCAGCAAATAATCATATTGTAAGGGATAGAGCTAAGTAATATCTAAGATGTTGCAATGCTTTCATCTAGGATTTAACATATAATACAATAACACATAATACTATTCCATGGAAACAGTGGCCACTACGTTTGCAGGACAAATTTCCCAATTATAAGGACATTTCTAAGATGTTTCCATGCCTTCAGTCTTTTTCCCATGGCGACAGCGGTGTGGGCATAGGCGGTTTGAGCCCTCATTTAGCTTTGATATTAGCAGACACTGCAACAGGAAATAAACATTCCATTTACAATGTTTATGTTGTCAAGTTGAAACCATCTATACCACCACAAATCCAGGTGACTCCCTAACTAGCCCATGCTTAACTAATGAGACAATTAACTACTGATGTAGCCTACTCAGTTGCTCCAGTCCACTAATTCTGTCCCAATGTAATCCAATAATGCATGCATAATTGGAGGTTGAAATGCCTACATTATAAGCAGATAACGCATGTATAATTGGAGATTGAACAGAAGTCAGTGATAAAAGTGCCTGGCCCGTCAAGCACTGCACCACTGGGCAAGATGGGCAGCCATATGTTAAATGAAAGGGGGAAACTGCAACATGTTTTGAAAAAAATCATCCTCATTTAGCATGAAACAAAGATTTGCAGTTGAGTTGATTGATTGATGATCATCAATCATCATGGTCAATTCCATATTGCCCTTGTTTTTTTGGCTGATTTTGTGTGGCACGAACCAGAGAACCAAATCAAACCACATGTTGACAACCACTGAATAAAGCCCATTATACAATTGCTATATTCTAAATATCATTGGTATTTTAAAATATATCAGTATTCAGCATACAATCTCTTTGACATTTTCTTTCGGATTTCTTTTGAAATGCATTACATTGGTCTTCAGGGCTTGTATTGAAGTATCTGTGGCTCTGAGAGGATTCAGTCAGCCTCCTCTCTGTATGATATCAGTGATGTTATGAGGGCCTCTTTAGATTGCCACCATCATCATGAATAGAAAAGAGTCAGACAGGGAATATACAGCTCCCAGTGCAAATAATGACACACCTAGACCTCAAGACAGAATCCATTTGGCTCCTACAATTCCAGCAAACATTAAATTAAAATGTACCAAGCTATTTCAAACATCAATATGGAATTAAAATATGTAAATATTGCTTTCTTTGTATGGGTAGAATAAATATTAATAATTATTCCATTTGCCTGCCCATTATGGGCATCCACCTTTAGCTAATTTTTCTTCATTTGGTTCTAGCAACTTCATTGGTCAGTATAACTTCTGTATTCAGAAACTCACTGATCTATGCTAATACCTACAGGGACGCCTGTGGATAGGCCATGCATGGGGACTATCTTTCCACAGCAACACCCTGCTCAATTTGTAAAATGATACCCAAAGAAGCTGTTCACTCACTTCTTCCAATGAGACTTGCAGATATAAAAGCCAAAATCTTAAAGGTCCCATATTTTAATCCTTTTCAACAAGTTAATAGTGGTCATTGAGGTCCCCAGTGTAACAAGGTTGAAAATTTGCAATGGTGGCAGAATGGATAAGACCATGGTATTTGACATACGTGGTCACATGGTGCTGGTGAGTGGAGGGTTCGCCGTTCGAGGCTGTCGGAGGACAGGTGCCAAGTGTGAGGTGCCAACTAGTACCTAGTGACCACCATTATACCAAGGTTTTTTAAGTTTTTTGCTGAAAATACCACTTAGGTTATACATTCTAGCATGCCTCTATACCCCTCTGTTTCAGTCCTGTTCTCGAAAGGCTGTTTCTGTGCCAGTAACATGCCCCAACGCCGCACTCCGGAACTGCACGTGAACTCCAGCGTGCCTGGCTCAATCGATCGATCAACTGTCAAACTAGCCATTGCAGATCAAATATGAGTCAAGATTCAGCAATTGCATATCCGATTTCTCACCTAAAATGTTGTCAGAAACATATTTTAGTGAACCGTTTGGTGGAAAACAAAAAAGTCACCATTTTGCAAACATTCGTTTTTCACACGCACACGCGAGTCAAGGACGAGAGGAGCGAGCCTACCTTGGTGACATCATTGAATTACGGAACTCTAAACGGCTCAAATTACAGGCACAGTTTCTGAATACGGGTTGTGTGCTTTTCTCTGTGGACTGAGCATTTTGATACTTTGATACTACAGTATTTATATAGCACTTAGACCTGCTTTATAATCAGGACAGAAATAGAAATCTTCCTTTCTACAATATGTCTCCTTTAACAGAGGCATTTTTGATGAAAATAACTATTTGTTAATTATTAGTTATGTCACAGCCATAGTTCTCATGTATTTGAGAATTATCTTTGAAGCTCATTCTTAGTGTTCAGTTTATAGATTCCAGGCAAATGTATTCTCGGATGCGCAAATATGTAATGGTTGAAGTACCCTGAATTTCTGGCATGCTGAGAGATATTTCTATTGCCTTTCATGAACAAAAGGATGCAACAGTCTTTCCATATCCAGTCATCTCCAAAGCACCTCGGAGAATGTCACCATATGGCATTTACCGACATAATTGCAGGGAGATATAATCTTTCAAACAAAACTATTGTAATTATTATGCACAAAATGTATGCAGTGCCTTGAGAGAGTATAGGCTACTGTAGGAATATCCAAATCAAAAGCAATCTGGTGTTGAATTTAGAGTGCTGCTCTGCTCAGGGTGCATTGTACGGAAAAGGCTTTTGTGTGACCCCTTTCAGAGTGAATTTTTTCCCACTCATCTCCCATCTCAATCTCACACCTCAGGCACCTCCAGCAATCATCTCCTCCAACCTCAGTTCGTCCTCACTATCGCCCTCCCTCACTCCATCCCTCATGCAAGAGGAATCATTTCTACGACTCACTCCTTCTATCACAGATAGCAGTGGACTGTTAGAAACACAGTAGTAGTAATGGAGCAGATAATTGTGTCTCTCATTTTGATTCAGTTTCCAAGTAGCCCTGTGATATATCTCATTCTCTGTGCAACTTTTTTTCAGGGGACCCACATTTTCAGAATAAATATTCTTTCGAACCAAAACTGATTGGGCAGATTATTTTGAAGGCTAATTGGACAAAAAAGATCCAGTTTTAGACTGCTAAACTACCAGCCCATATAGTGTTTTATTCAACATGTCTATTTTTCAAAGGACTTGAGGGGGATTTTGCTTCATATGATACTTTCAGATAATTATTTGGGGACTCGTTTTAATCTCCCCAAGACCCACATGTGGGTCCCAACCCACACTTTGAAAATCAATGGATTAGATGACTCAGATACGATTAAATATGTTTTACATCTCTGGCAGGATGGGGTGTCCTCCAGACCGATACTAGCAGCTCGTCATCAAGCCTCCTCACCCCTGCTCCATGTCCATTGCAGGAGGCTCATCTGAGGAGAGGGTGATGACGCAAATTAAGACAAGTGGTTTGATGGTGTGCTCAAGCTGGTTGTTATTAGTAGCTGCAGAAGTTTAAGTACCATATATGTCAGCCACTTAGAACCCGCTATTCCCTCTCTCCTTGTTATCATCATTGTCATACGCATTGTCAGCGTGTTGGAGAGGATTTTCCGCTGATTAATAAAGGGCTCCTCCGTGTTGGATTTTGCCTCCTTTGCATACACAGTCTCGGTTGCCCCCTACCCAGCTATATAAGGTGATGCTCAGTGGTATTAACCATTTCAGGTGTGAGGTTTTTGGGAATTCTGGAACTCTATGGCTCTCAATAGTCCGCGGCCATTTTTACATCACATTTGAAGGTTAAGTTCTCAAGATTCTAATCTCACATGTGCAATCGTACACATGGAAGGGTTAATCATCTGTCTGTCATCATCTGTCATCTAAGGTAAGTGAAGCTGAGATGAGGACTATTATTGTCTCAT
Organism: Parasudis fraserbrunneri; assembly: GCA_900302295.1. NCBI lineage: Eukaryota > Metazoa > Chordata > Actinopteri > Aulopiformes > Chlorophthalmidae > Parasudis > Parasudis fraserbrunneri. The sequence continues at coordinate 4,605 of OMKL01049201.1, forward strand.
TATGTGTTTCTAGATTCCAGTATTCACACTTTTTTTTTCTTTTTTTTGAGAGCAGCTGTCAAAATTAGAAAACATTTTTTATAAGATGTCCAAACTTTCTGTACCATTTTATTTTTCATTTACCACCTGCCTCTGGTTTCATTTCATAAACTGAACATAGTCTCTCTGTTTCATTTCATAAACTGAACATAGTCTCTCTATTACCTGTCCATTTGTTTTAGCTGTCATGTATTGTGTTTTGGGAGATGCTGAAACACATGGCCATAAGCAGTGAGATGATGCTTGAGTTTGATCCATTTCTTATGATCTACTGCCCTCTTGTGTGTCAAAATTCATAACAGGCTTCAGTTTTGCATAAAGATATTTATGAGTATATCAAATATCCTGAATCTTCTGAACACAAACATATCAAAGACTGTTTGTGAAAGAAATGTGAAAATATGTATTCCTCTCCAAACTGTTACCCACAATCACTGTAGTTATTAACATAATGAAACCAGAATTGGCAAATTGTTGTCATGGAAACAGTGATGTGACCTGTTGGTGGGAACATTTCCATTAACAACAACAAAAAATAAATAAAGAAAATAATCCATATTGAATCACTATTGCATCAGTAAGGATGTGATGGCAATAACTGTTGGTATTTCAGGAGAACTGCAGGACACCCAGTGAATGGCTGTTGCTTAATGCCCGATATGGGTGAGATTAACAAAACCTTGTCCTTCTTTAGTTTGGCAATACAACTGGGCCAATAAAATTAGTGAGATAGAGAGAGGGAGATACATGTGTCTGCATGATAAATCTACAAACACAAACAGAGGGGGAGGAAGAGAAAGAGAGATCCCTGTAGGAGTGTGTCTGCAGGGCTTGCAGTAATTGCAGCTTGCACATTTGTGTTTTAAACCACAACTTGACCTAGTTTAGTTAGCTCCTTCTCCAGGGGGAAGGATGAGCTGCAGACTTTGATTGGTTTAAATAACAGGAAAATGAGGAAGCTCCCTCCAAACTATTGTCTGGCAACTATTGGCAATCATTTAAATACCAGCTATGGATGGTTGATTGATGGAATGAATGAACGATTGATCGAAGTTACCAAGGAGATGGATAGAGGTAGGCCTACTGTAAGTGCCTTTCAGGATGTATCTTACAAATATAGGATAAACCAGAAATACGTGGGTTAAGTGCAACCTCATGCCGAACTGGTTTAAGATGCTTGATGAAAGGCTTTTACACCCCAATAGCAGGATTAATGAGTCAATGCTTATTACAGTGAAAATAATTAATTCTGCTTTCTCTCTCTCTCTCTCTCTTCCAGTTTCTCTCTCCTCTCAGCTTGTATGAAGAGGTGCGTCTGTTAACGTCGTCTCCACCATGCCTCTCAAGGATGTAAATTAGAATAGTGTTTTAAGTCGACATGTGAGCGTGCTTGACTATGTGGGGGGGAGGAATCAATTAAAACAAACCTAAGCGTTCCAGATCCACGCTTCCACTAGTGGTGCCTCCAAAGTTTAGCTGTGTAGCCTACCCTCAAACGAGGAGATGAAAGCAACACACTTGGTAAAGTCGATGTTGTTTTGCCTTTATCTCAGCATCTTTGGAACCTCGGCAGCTTGGGACCTCGTACTTCTGCATACCAATGATGTCCATGCGAGGGTTGAAGAAACAAACAGAGACTCTGGCAAATGCACCAAGGGGAACTGTTTCGCCGGAGTGGCCAGGAGATTTTCGAAAATAAAGGAGATCCGAGGTCGAGAAAAAAATGTGATGCTCTTGGATGCTGGCGATCAGTTTCAGGGTACCGTTTGGTTTAATTTCTACAAAGGTGCTGAGGCTGCACATTTCATGAATAGGCTCGGTTACGATGCAATGGTAAGTAACCTATATAATCTAATGTAGGCTATACGATTGGGTTATAGGCCTAGTTATAGCAATTTATAACCTCAACAAGTCGAGCACTTATTCAGATAATTAAATGTATCACATCAGTCAAGTTTAACAATAGCCTACAATTTGCAATTAGCTATAAATCCACATTTTTAACTTGGTCAGATGGGCCAATGTGGCAATGTGGCAGATCTTCCCATTATAGTCTACCTTCGTTTTGGGCTCGTTCAAATAGTTCAGGCATTTGGTAAACTGCTTATAAGGAAATACCCATAATGAATTGACTTTATTGCAATTTGTAAATGTGGGTTGATATTTCGATGTATACCCTAAATAAGAAATGTCAAACAAACACCTTTACTCAGACCACTAAAACTCCTTAAAAAAGAGAGAACTTTAATTTTATGACAACATTAATTAGGCTTATGCCTACTGAGAGATAACATTGACTTGGGTCATGGCTTCAGACAGTTGATTTTTGTATTGACTCTAAAGAGAAAAGGCTAACATGCATCAGCACTGGTCTCATCCTTTACGAAATAGTAGTAGTATCATGGTATTGCCATCGTTTTTGGTCACTACCAAAAACGATGGAAATACCATCAGTATCGTGGTGTAAATTGAATTATACAATGGTATTACATAATTTATACGATCGGTACCATGGGGTTTCACTAGTTTAACTACTAGAAAGCTACTGCAAAATGTAGTTGAACTAGTTTAATTTCATGTAGTGAAACTACTAATTTAATGATATTCAGTGAAACTAGTTTAAGTACATGTAGCGAAACTACTGGTTTAATCATGTAGTTAAACTACTAGTTTAAGTACATGTAGTTAAAGTAATAATCTCAAGCATTTTCATTTCATTTCATTTCATTTCATGATTGCTTATCATCAATAGGTGTTGCCAAAACAAACAAAAATGAGGATCTTGCAGATTACCACTTTAAACTACTCCCCAACACTGAGCCTCATATGCTGCTGATAGAATGTGTCTTTGTTTCTTATGTTTCAGGCCTTAGGGAATCATGAATTTGACAATGGAGTGGAAGGACTGATCAAGCCATTCTTACAGGAAGTGAACTGCACGGTTCTCAGTGCAAATATCAAGCCTGACAACACACTAGCCCCAAAGATTAGTGGCCTTTACCTACCATATAAGATATTTAATATAAACTCTGAGAGGGTGGGTGTGGTGGGCTATACATCACAGGAAACACCTGCATTGTCACAGCCAGGTAAATGACCCCCCCCCCACACACACACACACACACTTGTTCATATTCACAAATCACAAGTGAGCTCTACAGTATTATAGCACAATTAACATATGTGAATTATATTTTAGGGTGGATTTTGCTTTAACCGCTAACACAAAAATCAGCTTTTTCCAAATTAGGGATGGTGTTTTGTCCCCTACTGGAAAATCCCTCCCCTTTCAACTGTTTTATGGTCTGAAATGGGTCCCACATTTTATAATTAAAGAGTAACTAAACACATGGTTAAAGACACACTAAACACATGGTCATATTGCTGCCCTAGTGTAGTGGTTGATATTTTCACCCTGCTTCACACTCTGCCCCACCCCAATCTGTGATGTCAGAGTACCTCTTTTTTTTCCTAGACAGACTTTGATAGTACCTCCAAAGAGGTACTCTGACATTACCGATTGTGAGTGTGCTGCATGGTGAAAATATCAACCACAAGGGCAGCAAAATGACCATGTGTTTAGTTATGTGTTTGGTAGCCAGGAACACACACACACAAGCTAAAATGATTGAAAACCCCTTTCACTAACCTGTATCCCTTTACTCAGGACCACATCTAGAGTTCGACGATGAGATTAGTGCCCTGCAGCCCCACGTTGACAAGCTGATCACCCTGGGTGTCAATAAGATCATTGCCCTGGGCCACTCGGGTTTCACTGTGGACAAAGAGATTGCCAGGAGGGTCAGGGGAGTAGATGTTGTCATCGGGGGTCACACCAACACATTCCTTTACACAGGTAAGTTTTGTCTAATCTTTGATATTCTTCAAATATTTCTTAAAGGCCCAATATTTCTTTTTTTTTCTTTTTTTTATGTGGGGTATATTTACACAATTTTTATTTATTTATTTTTGTGGTGGGGCTACCCATTTGTTTACATTTGGATCACTGATTGGGCCTTTAAACTATGGGCTGGGAGTTGGGACCCATAATGGGGCGCAAGCCAGTGGGTCCCGCCAAGACCTGCCCTTTCTCCGTTTTTAAGCATCAACCTCAGCGCACTCCGTCTACCAGGTTTATATCTATTGGTACAGTGCTTTTAGGTTGACGCATAGGCCTGTCTTTTTTTCTCTCCCGCTCTCTCTCTCTCAAATTATGGGCTGGATCCCATTTCATTTTCATTCAGACCCTCGCCCCTCAGCCCTCAGATCGAACGAACACTAGTAGGGGGTGCTGCAACAAACTGAATTGAGACACCCTTTGCCACAGCTGCGTGCAATAAGCACATATTTGAAAGAGTCCTACCTGCACGATTCCAGCCTCTTGAAATAAATGCAGAACGTCTTTAAAACTCACATTTACACTTCAAGCTGGATTACATTATAAGTTTACTCAACATAAAATCACATCACATTTAATTATTTTGTTTAATCTTGTTTAGTAAATAACTTTTGTTCCGTTGTTGCCACCATCTTTACTTGGGGGTTAAAAAAAGACGTTACACAGTGCATTGCATTGTGGGTGGTATTTGGGGCAGAAATAAAAAGATTTGATTACTTACTCCAGCCTGCTCCCTTGAGAGTTGCGGGTGCCCTGTAGTGAACTCGACCTGCATCATTTTTGGACTGGACTGACACTTTGTGATGTGAGAAAAACAACATCCGGTTTCAATGTGGATTCCCAGAGGGGCTAGAGTGAGGACAGAGGGGACAAAAATTGCTTGATTGGGATCCAGCCATGCTCTCTCTCTCTCTCTCTCTCATGCGCACACTTGCTCTCTCTCTTTCTGCACATATTCTAACAGGTTTATTCAAATATCTACCAAAGGAGAGTAACCCTAATACTGGTCGAACTGTCTTGGCTCTGAGTAAGACTCATTATGCCAAAACGTCAGTCAAAAATGAATAAAAAGTAACGATAAAAGAACATATATCTGTCATGGAGATTTACTCTGTTGTTCGGTGGATGGTAATCTGGTGAGGCAGACACTTTAGGAATTATAACATGTTCTCAGGACAAGGGTACCAGGTTGTTCCAACGAACCTGAGAAAATGTTTAAGAACCCCTACTTCAGTGCCTCCCTCTGACTCCCACTGACTCCCTACTGTATCTGGTAATCTCTCTCCTTGCATTTGGAGGAAAGGAAAGATTGAGCCTTCCTGTCTATTTGCCTAAAGCACTATATTACTCACTACTCTCGTGTTCCAGGATAAACACCCTGTCATAGTGTTATGCGTCAACAGAAGGGAGTAGGACAGGACAGTAATTGATCATGGGCTTTGGTTTTTGACCTCAGCACCATAGAAACCACGCAACATTTTTTCCTCACATGAACATGGAGTCTGTGAAATGCGAAATGCTTCAAAACAGCTAGCTACACTATCTTGCTGCTTTAACCTCAGTTATAACTTAAACAAGTGATTCTCTCAACAATTTATACTGTCAATGTTGCAGTGAAGCGAAAGTTAGAGAAGCAAGCTTGTAACCAGAAGGTTGCTGGTTCAAACTCCCAGACTGTCAGGGAAATCTGCTGTGAGGAAGTGAATGATAAACACACTCCCCTCCACCAAAGTCAAGCAAGTCACCGAAACCCCAACTGCTCCAGTGGAGCTGCTCAATGGGCAACAACAATGGGGTTGCACTGGGCTGCTCCCAGGTATGAATGTGTAACTGTACGAGTGTATAGGAGGACATTTCTGAGAAAGCGCATCCACGCATAGCATATCTTCCCTGGTTAAATAAAGGTTAAGAAGACTTTCAAAAGCATGGCCCATGAGAGCAAGACAATATTCTATTCTCTACTAGCTCTCTATTGGGTAGCTTTCCTTACCAGTAAGACCTAATTATGTGAGCCGAAAGCACTGCTGCACATAACTAGTTCCCCAAGGTACAGTCATATCTGTGTACTTTATTGAATTACGAGCAACCAGATGTACAGTCATCTCCGTGGACTTCATTGAATTACTAGCAACCAGGGGTATTCATCTCTATACACTTCAGTGACGGGGTACTAATGAGACAAGGTTTCAAGAGCAGAGGCTCAGTAGGAAACCAGTAATTGCACACTAGCACTTTAACTGTTGTTTTTTTTGTTTGTTTCATTTGGAATATCCAACGTGCCTCTTTCTATGGATGTTTAATATATCTATGTCAAAAATAAAGTTGTGTACTTATACATGTCCAAGACTCAAGAGACAGCTTGCTCTTAATGGTCTAGGACCTCTATATGGTCTAACATTGAGTGTTACACAAGGGTGTTTTCTAGATGATTATTATCAGTTTGATGATGGAGATGGTTATTTTTTACATTGTTTTCACTCTGTGTCTCGATAGGAAACGCTCCTTCCTCGGAAGTCCCGGCAGGGTCCTATCCGTTCATGGTCAAGTCAGAGGATGGGCGGGACGTCCCTGTCGTGCAGGCCTATGCCTTTGGAAAATATTTGGGTTACCTCAAGGTGACCTTTGATGAAGCTGGCACCGTGATTAAGACCGCAGGCAATCCCATCTTGCTGGACAGCTCGGTATCAGAGGGTAAGTAGAACAACGAGGCAACCAGCTGGGTAACCGAGGCTGTGCTGCA
>OMKL01049202.1:0-12872 GCA_900302295.1 Parasudis fraserbrunneri
AATTAAGACTGAGGCCAGACACGGGGGAGACGTCTTTGTCTTTGGTCATTTTTATTTATTTTTTATCAGCACCTTAAAGATTAAGAATAATGAAGGTTTCATAAACTCAACGCAAGGCATAAATCAATACACCTCCCTGGCCGGAATGTCGTGTTTATGTTAAACATATGACAAGCATGCGCATGTGTCCTCTGATTCGATCAGGAACTTTGGGGGGGGGTGCAGTGTTCTAAGGGCCTCCACCGGGTGACATCAGCTGGAGGAGAGCAGACCTCTAGTGAGCAGACCGCATGTCCTCGGCTATTTCTTCAACTTTCCTCGAGTTGGGTCTGCTACAGTTGAGCATAGCTGAGGAAACAGCATCTGCTGTTCGCTAGAGGTCCGCTCTCCTCTGGGTGACATCATCCACTGGAGTTTCTCGGGGGAAGGCTCTCGAGACACAGAACATATTGATATGTTTTATGTTCGATTATCACATGTCCTCCTCACAACAGAACAATAAGATTCAGGTTCAAAATCGACAGAATGCCTTTAAAGGTCCCACGTTTTGTATATTTTCATCAATTTTAACGCGAATTCCTTGAATCTGTGGAAATTTCTTTCTGAAGAAATTTGTCTAAATCTAATTTCAATTATTTACTTTCCAGCACCACTTTCTTTCCTTTATATGCAACAGGCTGTTTTTGGTGGGTGTTATTCCCCTCCCTGCCTGGCCACCCCCCACCCAAAAGTAAAAAAAAAAACGTTTACAAACCAGGCAGAAGATCAGTGTTCCTGGCTCCAAAGGGGACAGCTACTTGACTAATTAAAGCTAATTGATTGTTTGTGTCCTTGGTATGCCATCACAAAGGGCAATACTTCTGAACAGCTTGTTTAGGCACACAGAATCCTGCTGCAACCAGAAGCTCTCGCACACAACACGATTTGCAGAGAGAGCGTCTGGGTTTCTCGCATTAACCAATGACCCGGCCAATGTTTCTTTTTAAGGGGTCGTTAAACAGGATATTTAACACACTAATTGGCCTGGAGAACGGGCCTGCCGGTCTGCTGACTGTTACTTTAACTTGTTTGTGTCTTCGTGTACCTGTGCCGCACCTCCTACGGTGGCCTTTTCAAAGCAAAGTATCAGGTGCCAAATATTCACTGACAAGTGTTTTTGCAAGCTTAAAATATTACTGGTCCAAGCCCCACTTGTACAAATACAGGAAGCTCCGTATGCAGATGATGAATGAGAACTCTGGCGCTGTTCAAACACACGGGTGTAGTTTGATGCTAGATCACACGGGGTCATCTGCGTTTTATTGGGGGTCGTCGGTTTTTGGCCAAGCTGCAAAGCCGCAAGTCGTCATAATTTTAAACTTAAAAGTTGTTTGTAAACCTATCCCTAACCCTCACCCTAACCATAACCACTCCTACTACCTAAAAATGTAAAATAAACGTAAGCGTTTTCTTCCGAGCCGTGGGATCTAGCATCTACTGTACCGCATTCTTCCTGAATGTCGTAATCTCCCAGAATACCTTGCAAGGTGTGCTAATTAAGCATGAAAGTACAAACACCCTCGGCAGCTGAACATTCACACTGGCTTCATGTGGCACTGGGATGGTTGGTTTCAAGCTACTCAGAGAATCTCTTACAAGTTTGCTTTTTTATGGGATTAATAAAACGAGATAACAAGCATGTGAAAGTAATCCGCAGCTTTGGTATCTAATCTAATAAAGTCTAATTATAAGCAGGGATAATAAAAGGGGTCATGCCTCGGCTTGTCACGTAAAGGTAGCCCTCTGGTGATCACACCAGAACAAAAAAGGCATTTCCCACATAGCCCACCCACTGTGCAGTTTCCCGAAAAATCCCTTTACCTTTTCTTAATCTATACAGGCAGTGGTGTAAAAACAAATCACTGGCGGTTAGCAACAGTTTAAACAGAAGTTACAAGGTAAAACTTTGTGTTCTCTTCCACCTTTTCGTGTTTTCGTTCCGTGGCGCGGGGGGCCTGTGTGGTTTAGCTCTGGGTTAGCTGTGACAGCAGGATATGGGTCGCTTGTGTGATACAGTAGAACGTGACAACAAACCTTCCATTGGTCGCGCTTTTGATATCCTGATATTGGTGCATTAAGCGTGATTCCTACAAAAACAGAGTGGAACTTTTCCTCTCACGACAGCTCTGTCACCCGTAATCACGTGTATGTGGGGCTATTTTTCAAATTATTTTTACCAAATCGCTGCTGTCCGGGCGAAAGCCTTGTATCTCCAATTTTGGTGATTTTCATGTTTTTTTTTAACTTAAATATAAAGTTTACATGGTTCTCTACGTTGTGACTAAATTTCATGACCCAAAGGACCTTGAGACTCATTCAAAACCTTCAACATAGAACTTCATAAATACATGACTGTCAATCTTAATTCCTGGAAAGTTTACCCTTACGGAGATACAAGGTTTTCACCCGACAGCAGCTAAATGTTTCTCACACATTCAAACGAACAACAAAGCACGGATACTCATATTGTCACAAATATGGCCCAGGTGGTGCTATTTGGGTGGTGGTGATACACCCTAAATAGCCATCTGGAGTGCATGAAATAAATATTACCACTCAATGATATTCCACAGCTGGTAGCCCCATTGGCAAGGACCCTATAACCTGCAGATTAAAGGGGTATGCCGCCCATTTTAAGAATTCACACATGTCCTTCCTGTGTCGCGGGACAGATCGGTCAGTATTTGTGTGAACACGCGTCACTCTCTCCCGAAGCTAGAAATCAGAGAGAGAGAGAGAGAGAGAGAGTCAAAGTCACGTCTGTTCCCGTTTTACTGCCCATTTTGTTTAGGTTTGGATCACGGACTGCAGGCCTGTGGAGAATGTCACTGTGCTTTCCACTGAGATGTTGTTCAGCCAACAATAAGTCCGGATGTTTTTGTTTGTGCATAATTTGAGAACATCCATGTTTGTTCTCCAACAATAATCAAGTGATTCCTATGAAGTAATTGCCATCATTATGACTGTCTGCTCGCACACGGTTCCCAACACAAATCAAGCAAGACAGAGAGGGAAAATAACAGCATCCCACAAACTAACAGACTGAGGTGAAAGGAACTAAGACACGGCCCCACCCCAAACCCCCTTCTCTCTCTCTCTCTCTTTCTCTCTTTCTTGTTCTCTCTCTCTCTCTCTCTCTGTCTTGTTCTCTCTCTCCCCCTTTCTTGTTATCTCTGTCTTGTTCTCTGTCTTGCTCTCTCTCTCTTGTTCTCTCTCTCTCTCTTGTTCTCTCTCTCTTTCTTGTCTCTCTCTGTCCCTTGTTCTTTCTTTCTTTCTCATCTCTCTCTCTTTCTTTTTCTTCCTCTCTCTCTTTAGAAATATTCAGCGATGTGATCCCAGCCATCTTGTGTCAAGCCTTACATGTCAGTTACTTAACAAACCATGTGTGTGTGTGTGTGTGTGTGTGTGTGTGTATGTGTGTGCACCTGTGAATGTGAGAGTGTATATGTTTGTGCACATGTCTATGTATGCGTATATGTGTGTATGTCTGTGTGTGTGTGTGTGTGCGCACGCGTGCACAAGCACACGCATGTCTATGTATGTATGTGTGTATGTCTGTGTGTGTGTGTGTGCGTGCATGTGCGCTCAGCGACAGCCCCCAGGACCTCCGCGCGGCACAGCAAACCAAAGCGCTGTAAAACAACTGAGCAGGAGGAGATGAAACAAGAAACATCACCACGGGCTCAGGCGCCTGGAAGAGGATCTGAGAGCCATCCCCTTCTCTCTCTCTCTCTCTCCCTCTCTCTCTCGCTCTCTCTCTCTCACTCCCTCTCTCTCAATATTTCCTAATAATTAGCGCTGCGCCACAGATGTGCATGTCTCTCTCCTTCCTCCCCCGCACCCCGCAATCCTCCTGCTTTTGTGATGCAAGGGTGTATGTGTGTGTGTGCGCGCGCGCACACGAGTGTGCGTGTGTGTGTGTGTGTGTGTGTGTGATATTAGGACTTGAGGAGTTAAAGGCCCAATCAGTGATCCAAACGCAAACAAAGGGGTAGCCCCACCGCCAAAAATAAGAAATAAGAATGGACACATGTTTTCTTTCTCTAGTCGACAGAGTGAGTGACTGATATAAGGACAAACACTATGTGGATATGTGAGTCTTTAATTGTGTTTGTTGTACGTTGGTAATGTTTGTAAAGACTAGAGTAAAATAGATCCATATTCTGATTCACAATATGTTAAGAAAGTTCCTAATATCTTTTTTTCCATCTACAGATCAAACTCTCCGAGAGAATACGTGAGTATAGCCCACAGTGAAACGGTCAAAAAAGAAGGGAAAAAAACGGATTGGGGCTTTAAGGAGAGCATCATGTGCTTTCTATTTGATAAAGCCATTAAAAAGAGGACAAAGATGAAAGCTGAGAGGGGCGTACACAAAAAAAGCTGTTAAGAATTACTTGGGAACCCATTCGAGGATGGAGTTCATATTCTTAAGTTGTTTGATGAACCTAACCACATGTGCAAAAGAAAGTAAGCCAGTTTTTGAACCTTGAGAATCAACCCACTGGTAGACATTTTGCCTTCATAAAACCCTCGAAGGGGAAAGGGGTAATTTGATCAACCAACAACAAATGTTCCAAAGGCAACCGATAACTTCATTTGGTGAAATTATAGAGGGAGACATGTCGGTTCTCCCTGTCATGCAAAGGTTATAGAATTCCAATGTCCTGAGGAAACATCTGAAAGAAGTCACACCTCAAATGGTTAACTGGACATCCTGTTACTCACCATTGAATACATTTTCCTTATAAACAAGTATCAAGAATAACAAGTTTTCCACCCAAAACATTTGGGATTATGAGTAAATCTGATGTCACGTAAGGCCTGCTTTGATGAACAAGACAAATGACTCAGTGGACCTCTTTTATCCTTGAGGTGACTCACACCACTCACTCTGCGTTATTTAGATTAGGAATGCATTAATAACAGTTTTTCACTGCCACGATACCGATTCTGAGTACTAAACTTTTAAGTATTGAGTACTGATCCAATCCATTTAGTTTTACCAAACATAATAGACTTAGACCAATAGTTTGGGGTCTTTGGACAAAAATGATCGAGATACAGTCCATTTCCTCCATGAGAGACATGTAGCATTTTTCTGTGCCAAAATGCAGAAAATCGCGTGGCTTTGCTTTAATCTCTGCCATGTTACACACGTCTTTTGGTGTCGGGGTTCCGTATTGGGAAAATTCTCCGACAGCCTACTTTAGCTTAGTATCGGTCCGATATCCGACACCGGTGTCTGTGTATCGGCGCATCCCTGAAAAAACAGAGCTAACGTTTCAACCCAAACAGTGCATCAGAAATGTTCTGCGATGACTCCAGGCACCTGAATTACGGTGTTAAGGTTTGTATATACCACTTGAGAAAGCGAAGTCATCCCTGAGCCACAGCGAAACTGTCACCTCACCAGGGAACAAAGAACGCAACCGTAATTGTCAAACCCACACATTCCGAGAAATAAGTCTGCTTTGGCTCCTTCCGCCTCTATAAACATTTCCACACAGATACAGAAGAAGAGGGAGGAGAGAAAGAAGAAGAAAAAAAAAAACAGAAAAAAACCAGCGCTGCACATTGCTGAAATAAATGACACTTCATCACAGAAACTGTTATTGATGGGATCCTGGAAGCGAGCTTTCTGGATTTCTTCAAATGAGCTGCAGAGAGAGACCCATAATATGTTAGCGGTACATCCAAGACGTAATCCACCCCCTCCCCCCTTTACCGGTCCTTGACCCCGAACTCTCCCTCCTGTTCCTGGCATATTTCTCCATCAGACACCCCTGGCTATGGAGCTATGGATGTAGGCTAACGATATGTGACATACACTCTGTTTACACTGCGGCCTCACCTATGGATGACACAGATCGAACCGTTTCATCGCTAATCTGTGCTAATTATGGCCTTGAATGCCGAAAACCTTCTCTCTGTTGCCTCTTCTTTCCCTCTTGTTCTCATTTTCTTCACCGTGTAAATAAACCATATATTTTCTAGAGTTTCTTTTTGTCAGTATGCTGGCTTTTTTTCTTCAAACGTTGGACTAATATGGAAAATAAAAGTATAAAATCACATTTGGCGCAACTTTTCCATATTTCAACAGCAATGACAAGATAGGATATGTGCCACACAGGTGGAGGGGAAAATCTTTAATTTACGTCTATAGAGCGTACTGAGTCAGAATAGGGAGGAGGCCCCTGGTTCACTGGGGCCCCTCCGGGACCACACAGCTGGGGTGGAGTAATTGCAGTACAAGGGGCCGCAGAGAGAAAATACTAAGTGGAAAGCAGGGAGAATAACTCAAGCTGAATCAGGTTGAATTGACTTGAGCCTTTTCAGTAGTCCTGGTGGACGTCAGTCTGTTTGACAGGTTCATCTCCGGGTCCAGGTGTGTCCACAGAGCCTTGTGAAACATAAAAGAGCATTTGCATCAAATCTGGGAGACTTGGAGCTCTCTCCCTCTTCTCCTCTCACTCACACTCTCTCTCTCTCTCTCTCTCTCTCTCTCCAATCTTTCATTCTCTCGCTCGCTCCCCGTCATCCTCCCGGTTCAATCCGGGTCCTCAATGGGAGTTTGTCTCCACCCAGTGGCCACACATGGCGCACCAATGACAGGGTCAGACCTATGTGTCAGTCCGGTTCAGCGTCTCCTGTGCCTCTCTGGCACGTCTGACAGGGCCAAGGTGGCGAGGCTGAGCATCACTGGTGCATGACAGATGTCCCACAGTACCGGGGGCATCTCGGCCATTTGATTGACAGTGAGGTTTAGCGCAAGGACTGGTGGTGTTTTCTTTGTGGCTAGAGTGGGTTGGTGACCGTCTCGATTTTCAATGCTATTTTAAGCGCCTTCTCGTGTAGGCCTATTGGTGAAATTACGGACATGTAATCCATGGTCCACAGCATGTGTTGCACAATTTTGAACCCAGGATTGAGAAAGGGACTACAGCCAATATCAAAAACAACAATTGGCAAGTCAATGACTATGGGTATAACCACCTTGTGCAAATCATTTTCCCTTTTGTACAAAACGTGAGTAACGGCAATTGATGCCACCAACCCTCGTGGCCTTGTCAGATTTGATGATCATTTGATTTCAGATGAAGAACTTATAACCATAGACGGTAGAAAAACAAGGTTACAACCCTTCCAGTTTCAGCTAACCCAAAGAGGCAGGCAGAGGGATTCCCGTCTCTCCCGGGGATGAAAACACAGGGGTCGGTCTCATTAAATATGACAGCCTGTCCTCAAATCATCACAGACGTCTTTCTCCAAAGATTTCTGCTTTAGGTCACATTGCAGAATCTGACCACAACAACCATCCTTCCCCATCCATCTAGTCTTTTGTTTTTGTTTGTTTGTTTCAGGAATAATAGCTGGAAAATGTTCTGAATTTTTTTTTTCTTCCCCCCATGTGCATTCCTGAACTCTGTTATAATCAAGAGCCATCAAGGCAAATGGGAAGGGATAGCTTGCAGTATATGATGGGAAAATGCTGGGGTAATGGGCTATTGTCATGCTAAGTACAGCACTCCACGTACTCTTATCCACCCGACCGAGAAACCAAAAGCATTAGAGAATATTATAGTACTTTGCAATGATTATCATTGCATGATAACTGATGGGTAGATATTAAAAGAGACATCCACGGTCTTAAGATCTTTTATGAGAAGAATAAATCTTAGTCTATTTTCTTTTTCATTCTTGTAGAGAAAACATGCACTTTCAGGGATCAACACAATGAGCCACTCGTCGACAGAGGTTAACATCTTAGCCATTTATTGTACAACATAAGAAAGAAACGACTTCTTCCGAGGTAAGAAAAATAACGTTGCAATTTAAAATCAAGTGCACTTCAACACAAACAGTGTCTCCATCTGCAAGGGAGCTTCTCCCCCCAACTGTGTGAAGTGAGATACACAAAATCAAAAATAGATCTAAAGAATCAATCTTCAGTGTAAGGCTTTAGGTGGGATGCTGTGTCATTACTGTTATGGTGTGTCTCCTCAGCCTTTTTGTTTTTGTTTTTGTTTTGTTTTTTGCCGGCGGTGACAAAAATACTGTAGTAAAACCCATAAACAACCAATCCACGACCCAATGACATCACAACAACATCCTCAGTGACATCAGTACATTAACATAAACGCGACATTGTGACAACAGTGAGAGGTTAACTGGGGTGTGTGGAGTCCAAGCGCAGTCAGGCAGTGGCGTCATTTGTGCTAAAACTCCTTGCTGTTAAGTTGAGTGTCAATAATCGAACCAGAATGAAGGTAGAGGCTCTGATGTCCCTGTGATGTACAGATGTAAACGTCCCTAGTCCCCAAGTACCACTTTTGACATGGCATACGTCTAGATCTCGTCGCCCGGTACGACATTTTGATAGGGGTAGTCACTTTTTGACCAGGCTGCAAAGCCATAACTCGTCATCATTTTCACCTAAAAAGTTCTTCATAAACCCTTCCCTGACCTTAACCCTAACCATAACCATCCCCACCACCTAAAAATTACAAATACATTTAAAAGTCCCATATTGTAGAAATAGAGATTTCCATTTCTTTGTTGATTATAAATCAGGTCTAGGAGCTATATAAATACTGTGAATGTATCAAAACGCTCAGTCTATGGAGAAATGCACAGCCCGTACTCAGAAACTGTGCCTTTAATTCGAGCCATTTGGACTTCAGTAATTCTGTGGTGTCACAGCAGTAGGCTCGCTCCTCTCCTGGTCCTTGACTCGTGTGTTGCGTGTGAAAAACACATATACAAAATAGCGGCTTGCTCATAAACTTTCTCTAACAGTTTAGGCGAGAAATAGGATATGCAATCGCTGAGTCTTAACTCATGTTTGAGCTCAAGTTTGACAGTTGGATCTGAATTCCGTTCTATCGATTGAGCCAGGCACGCCGGAGTTCAAGCACAGTTCAGGAGCATGGCGTTGAGATGCATTATAGAAACAGCCTGTCAAGCACAGGACTGAAACAGCGGGGTATAGTGGCATGCTAGAATGCATAATCTGAGACACATTTTCAGCAAAAAACTTAAAAGAAATGTTTTGGGGACCTCAAAGACCTATATTAACTTAAATATATTACAATATGGGACCTTTAAAGACGTCCTTCCAGGCGATGAGATCTAAACACTACCTTGACATGCCACAAGAGCTCCTCGAATATCCTGCAGTACCTACACAGGATATAGATGCAGGGTGGGAGGTCCTCTGCAATGGCTCACCTAAAAGCAACAATCAGTACTATCTAACTGGTAAAGAGGGCAGGGTTCAGGGATGTCAGAATCACACGTCCATGGTGACACAATTCAGTGTTTAGTACTGTACAAGAACAATAAAAGATCATCATTTATTAGGAAAATGATCAACCTATAAAGTAACCATAAACAGTCCCTGGAACAGGACCAAGTCTAAATTAATGTTAATCAAACAATATCTGGGGGGGGAAGAGAAAAATTATAACTTGTCATTTTTACACTCCAACTACAAGGGTCTGACATAAGAAAGAAAAAAAGAAAAGGAAAAGCCCATACACAGTAGGTTAGTGGGGACAGCAAAATGCAGCAATTCACAACAGCCTCGGTGCGCGTAACATACTCAGTATATATAACAATATACAGCAATGGCAGGTCACATTTGACATTCTCGACAATACATCACACACTGCACCATGAGCATTACCTAGAACATGACGCTGGTACCATGTTTAACTGACAGAACCCATAGTTTTGGCATTGACGTTAGAAGGTATCACATTCTGGACAACGACGTGGTCCCACCGGGGGCCTTGGCCTAATATCTGTGAATCTGTGGTACTAATGGTGGGTACCGAAATATACTATTCATGACCTCATGACACAATTGTCATGAATGATAATTCGTTTTTGTAAATAAACTCACAACTTGTGCAAACCACTGGAATCACTGAACAGCAGATGGCAGTGTTTCTCCGTTATTCAAGAGACAAAAAAGGGGTATTTTAATGTGACAACAGGCTTTTCACAGGTAGTAGACCATCTACAGTGTAGACAAGCACACTGACCTCCTCAACCAACATGATTTTTTACTGAACACCAACTGATCCCTGATGTTTCGATGCCTACCAGTCACTTCCTCTGGGAGGTCAGCAGTTATAGGCTACAGTTAAAACTAGTGGCTTACCACAGTTGCATGAAGAACTGGGTGTGCTCAGTTTTAACTGAGCTAGTTAAACTTGTTGGACTACCTTTGGAAGTGCCTCTTGTCCTATTAGACATTACCTATGATTCAGATCGGCAGCTTTCTCGTTCCTTCAACTGTGGCCAAGCAGAAGAGCAGAGGTGTGCCTTCACAAACATAAAAGGGTGCATTTGATATATTGATATATGAGCTGGTTTCCTCCATATTTCAGCCCCTTGTCTCTCGAGGAGTTATGTTAGCTTTATGGAGGATGACTAAAAAATTTTCATAGTCTGTCAGACATCTGACAGTAAGCAGTGTTGTGTAGGCAGTTGATGCTCTAAAGTAAATACCCTCATCTTTAACCATTTGTCAGGAATTACTCCCAGAAAAAAAAAAGAAGAAACTTTTTCAGTAGTAAAATAGAAAAGGATGTCTAAATAAAGAAATACCATCAAAGGGAAATACCAAAGTGAAGAGAGACTTGAGTTGTTGCTTCCTCGTCTTGTGTTTTCAGAGGATGGACACAAATTCAGAGCAGACGCAAATATCTAAACAAGAAAAAAACAAAAACACAGTCCATCCATGTGACAACAAATCCAGGCATAAACAACTGTAAACAGATATTGTACAACAGGGACGCTCGGCACAGACAATCTCTGTGTGGCCACAAAAAAGGCTTTTCTCTCTCTCTTTCCCTCTATATAAATATACAGTAGATGTTAGGGTTGTATAAATTTCTAGATTTCTTCAGGTTGCACAGGAATGTCAAGTGGTGCGTTTGAATGTAATGTCCTCTTATCCCACTGATTTGCTGGGAGGAACTCAACTGTTGTGCCGTTCGGTGTGTGATTTCCGTTAGTAATGAGGTCGTGCGAATGGACCACAGCGTGAAAGTATGAGATGGACAGCGAGTCTTAACTCGAAAACGGCTTCGGATATTTTTAACTGCTTTAGGTGCGCTCGATTTATCTCTCTGGACAATTCGGCAACCTCAAAAGAGGAAAAACGTCACTTACAGGATGAGAGAAATCGAGCGCACTTCTTGGTTTGGTCCAAATATTTGTGTGTGCTAGTTTTCTCGTTGCTGGCTGCGTAAGATGATCAGAGGATCAGGGTTCAGAGTGGATAAGGACTTACTGATTAACCCTTTGAGGTGTGCAATCACACCACTGACGTTTTGAGAACTTACGATGTTTGATGTAACAGTGGCTACTACTCGTCATTGAAATCTATGGAGTTCAAGGATCGAGGCCTTACATGGAATGTTTGTGTAGTTCTCTTTCTTCCAACATGGCTGCCTGTAACCATTGGTAACCAATGTGGAACGAAACTCTGTGCAGTGGTAGTGTAGGTTAAAACACTGGAATGATACTACTGTTCCACTGTGACTTGTTTACAAGATCCAGTAATAAGACATCAGATTATTATCTTTGTTGATATATTTCTCATAATATTCAGATGCTATTATGCACATAGCAGCCTTTGATTCTTTCAACGTGGAGGACAAATGGGCATTCTAAGATAGAATCCTGCAGGAAAACTACGGTGTTCTAAAATTCCAAGATTGGATTCTTGAGGAAAACAGTCTGAAAAGAAGCGTCCGGGTATGACACGTGCCTGAGAGAGACTGCAGAGCTGCACTCCCCGTCTCGCTGCACAAGTGCTGGTAAAAACCCAGTTCTGGCTCCCAATGATAATATGACCCTCTCCTGCTTTTCCTCCTGGATAATAATGGGTCAGAGAATCAATACGCTCTCATCCACAAAACCCAAGCCATTGATCTCAGTAGATCAGCTTACACAGACTCCTGTCCCTCTCCAAACACACGGCGAGAAAAATAAAATAAAATAAAATAAAGAAATAAAAATAAAGAAAACGTCCCGAAGCACCGAACAGAGAGGCGATGAAGTGAGTGAAACAATGTGGAAAAGAGAGAAGTAGAAAGCCGTGATGACGTACAGTAAAGAGAGCCGTGTAAAAGTCGATTATCCTATGATGTCATATACAAATACAATATGGTTGATATATAAGGACTAACACATGTACTAACGATACCTACGCATTATAGACACATTGCTCATACATTCATATATGTCAACACTTAAATATGTATATATACATGTATATATTCATACAGTATGTATATAGATATATCAAAAGAGGAGAATAAATAGTGTCGTTAAAAAGGGAAAATCCACCCCAAAACAAACGTGTTATCCCAATGATCTTGGACAGTCAACGTCTGTGAACACAGACAACTGTCTCCCTGGAAACCACAGCATCAAGACTCGAAGTTGTGATGTCATCAAGTGACACTTTTTGGAGTTGTTCCTTCACTGACAGCGAATTAGTGACAGACTTCGCGGGCCTCATAAAACGTCCGTTCAGAGTTATTACGTCCGAAAGAGTTTTATGTAAATGCAGGGCTTACGGCTCTGAATCAGAAAGTGTACTCATACCCCAGTAGAATCACCATGGTTACCGTCACAGCATCCTGGGAGTCGTTCCCCTGTTCACCGTCTACGGAGCAGCTCTAGGATTTATCTCTTGACGACATCGCCGCCCAGAGTCTTGTCATCGCAAATTAAAACGGAGCCGTACAATATTATAGAAATAACATGCGAATTATATTTTAGGGTGGATTTTTTTTTTTTCCCTTTAATGA
>OMKL01049203.1:0-11340 GCA_900302295.1 Parasudis fraserbrunneri
CAGCTGATCCAAACAGTTCCCGCGTGGCATCGGTTACGCTGATCTACAGTGCAGTAGGCACCAGGGACCCATGAATATGTGAGTATCAACTTGTTTTACATGAGAGGAAAAGAGGCGGCTGTGGAAGATCTTTAGTTCCGTGCCACGTCAAACCACCTTATTTACTGACACCGCGCTCACTACCAGTGTATGTGATGCACAGCGTCTTTCAGCTCCTACATAGGTGGTCACACTATTAATGGACTTCTATGTTATTCAAATAAAATATATATTTTTATGGTATTTCTGCTGTATAGATTAGCACAGTGAAGAGTAAGAGGAAATATGGAGGAGAGAGGAGAGATGACAGGCAACAAAGGTCCCAAGCCAGGACGTTGTGGTTACACGGTAAGCACCGTAGCATAGTGAGCAACCTGCTTACATAATGACATACATGACTGATATGGGGAGGATGCAGTCTCTTCTCTTTGCTTTCATAAAGTTCTCCAGTAAAAATTATCTTCTTATTTCAGTTAAACTACTCAAAATACAATGTTCCAAGCAAGCTTCGCAAACAATTACATACTAATTTAGGAAAATCATCTAAGAAAAGAGGCTACAAGGTTTCTCATATTTTTCCTTGACTAACATCGCTGCTTCAAATTTAAATCCTTTTTCAATGTGTCCATCAGACGAGATAACATCTTAATCGTAGCACTGCTCAGATATGGGAAACACTAAATGCATCCAGTGAAGAATATTAGCATGGCACGCGTCTCCAGTTTATAAACAAATCTTTTTTCTCTCTCTCTCCCTCTGTCCGCCGTTTTCCATTGCAGGGGTGGATGGTCGTAATGAGAGTTCCAGCATCCAGCTATTTTTAAGGTCGGGAGACAGGCTGTTATTGCATTGGAGGTAGCGAGGCCTTTGGGGTGTTGGATTATTCCACAGAGCTGCACTCCACAGTTTATGGACCTGAAAATAACTGTCCTACCTAGCCCTCCCAATACTCCCCTGGTAATCACTAAGTGCAGCCATCCATAAATGAGCGCCATATCTGCTTAAACTGTCATCTCACCAAATATTAGGTGAACCCAAGTTCAACTGCACACATCAGGAACCGAGAGAGCAGATCACATGTCTATAGGAGCTTCCTCATTTTTTTTTTCCTCAGTTATTTTCCCCTAAGAATCATTCAACTACATTTAATCATTGTGGTCTACGCAGACCAACAGCGACTAGCATCTATCGTGCAGCTGCATGGAAAGGAGGAAGGGATAGCTTCATGCTGGTTTAGTGCATAGAGTCATATCTCTTGTCTCTTGTCTGTCTTCCAAATGAAAAATGTTGATTTGAAGACATTTGTGTGAGCACAGATTAAAAAAAGACCCAGACTAGTAATAACTAATATTAATTACGTTGAATACCTGCGCTGGTTGACAAATGCAATGGTTCTGTGCTGCTTTGTGAAATGTTGCTTTATACTGCACCCTCTTACTTCCCACCTACCAAACCAACAGAAACAAAGTGTTCTCTCCTCATAGACACCAGGTGTTCACAGCGGGATGAAAATAATGTTTGAAGTACTTGAAAGCCATTTTGTTTTCTTGGAACTTTTACACTTTTTAAGACCGTTAAATATATGCCATGGACACTATCTTCTAGATTAAACACACAAACAGCATTTGGGACGAATTTCGATGCAGATCCAGTACCGCAGCTCTCTCAGGAAGCCGACTACAGCCCCTCTGGCAGGTGTGGTCAGGCCATTCACAAAGGATGATGGGAGAACATAAAACCAGCAGGATTCTGATGCAGCGCCTTTGATATCCTTCCAGCTGCATTGTTGTTCCGATGGCCATCGGAGAAGGGTGCAACAAAGGCCTCGCTTCTGTGTTTCCTCGAGGCAAATAGCACCTGCTGTTTCTCATTTCAGATGTCATCCAGTCACTAGATAGCCGACTGTCCCTACTCCTTTAGTTTATTTTGGGAATATATGTCTGGAGTTTGACCCCAGCGTTCCTAGACTTGTACGGTTGTAGCAGTAAAGTCCTCTCTGTTGACTGTATCAGTCAAATAATTCACCAGCGGTAGTTGACAAGTCATGATATCTGCGGAGAGCAATGTATTTGGTTTGAAGTGGGTTCAGAAGATATTCAGGTAAAATGCCGAAAATTCTTCAGTTGTTATAGTACCACTAAAGCCTAAAAATGTCAACAACAAAAAAAACAACCTGTCCGCTGGTAAATATAAATTGTCAAGCAATACAATTGGGCTGAGAAGAAGGATACTTTACTGTCATTTTACACCAAGTAATTGAAATGTCTTTCCGCAAATTCCTCCCAGACACACGTAGTGTCCTACAGATGTGCATTTCTTGTGAGAGTTCAGAGCAGGGTCACTTGCTGTGCAGTGCATCGCCACAAAGCAGCTTGGGGTTCAGTGCCTTGCCCAGGGGCACGTGGGCAGAGATGTTGGGCACTGTAGATGTAATACCAGCCACCAGCTCATAGCTGAAATACATCCTCATGTCGGTGCCAGAGATCAAACCAGCGACCTGGTGGTTTCTGGTTGGCCCATGTACCTCTGGGTCATTCTCTAACCGGGTGGCTACCTGACAGGGAAAGCTATCAGCATGCACTCTTTCTTATTACACAGCCCTCACCTCCCCCTTACTCATCTCTATCTGTCTATGTGACTCACCCATTCCTACCTATCTACGTCACTTACCCCATATCTCTCATGCACTCTGTACGTTCTCATCTCACCTCTCCCCCACGTTACTAACCCCATATCTGTACAAAGCACCCACTTAGTTTTGTCTACTCCCTGTATAAATACTTTGTTAGCTTGCCATTCTAGTAGAGGTCCAAGGTTGTGCATTCTGTGCTCAGTATCTCACCATGCTGCAACATGACCCTTCATTAAATTATACCCGCAACCAAACACTTTGTTGTCCGCTTCCGTGAATAATCTGCTCAGGCTTAACAAGATTATTCCCCATCACTACCCACCTGAACATTTTTGAAAAGGATGAAATGCTGACACAAGAGGAAAAGTAAGGGTGGAGACAGAGCCAAGTAGGAACAACATCATCCCGTGGTTGATTGCATCAGGTCCGTGAAGAGCTTGCTCAACATTGTTTGAATCGCCATATAAACAACATGGTGCTTCAATTACCTACCTTGCTCATCAACACGCAAAGCTAATCAGCAATCTGCAACCTCTGCGGCTCATTCCGGAAACGGTGGATCACCTAGACTGTAAATAGAAATCATGATTTAAACAAACGATGGTTCAGGAACTAGCGCTGCCCTTGACATTTCTCGAGTATTTAAAATTATTGATGATGAGATTGTCCATCTGCAAATGTTGCTTCTCGACTAGAAAACGAGGGGTATGACGTTATATAACAATCTCATAATTTCATAGAGAGGTGTCCTTTGCAGCCTAATGGAATCAGGTCACAGGCCAACGAGGTGGTGCACGGCTGAGCAACAGGAATGTCAGACAGACATGAGCACTTTCCATTTCCCCCTGTCCAACTGAGCCGAGAAAAGGAATTCACTCCCTTTTCTGCAATGACACCCAGCTGAACACATTCATCTGAGTTTGCTGTATGAGACAAAGTAAAACTAGATCAGAATAAGTGTGCGCGGAAGACATTTTTTTTTCTTCCTTGCCAAGTTATTGAAAAGTTCAGTGTCTCTATCAACAATGGCAAAATCTGGGGTTTAGCAACTGATGCACAGTGGGCCTGGTATTGACAGTGTTTTTTTTTTATTTTTTTTTATTTTTTTTTATAACCTATTGAATGGAGCATGCAAGGTCTCTCGCTTAAAATGGGAAACAAAACAATGGACTGTTGAAATGAGAGATAGGTTTGCTTACCGGTTGCTATGGTAGCAGAGGAAGCGGCCTCCACTAAGCAGGAGGCTCTGTTGGCAGGAGTGCTCCCAGAGGGGTCATTCTCTGTAATTTGCCTTGATAATTGGCTATCTTATCATAACATGCTGTTAATCTGGTATTACAATATGCCTTTCCTTTTCCACAATGAATTTCTGTCGGGGAGGTTCACAGTCTGCTACATGCCAATGGCTTTCGCAGAAGGTGCAATATCCTGACAACAACCTGGTTTCTTTAAAGCGTAAAATAAACAAGTCTCTGTAGAGTCATGCAGTAACTGGTTCAACTTCTGCCTGGCTGCTGAATGTATTGGAATTAGGGGTCCGAATAGGTTAAAGACCCAATCTGCAATCCAAATGTAACAAGGCAACAGGTCAATATGTCGTTTTTAATTGCATTCGCTGTATTTTGTGGCTTTGAAAGGTTTGTTAACATTGGCATTGTGTGTTAACCTTGGATTTAAACAGACCTTTGTTCTGATTTACAATAACTTAAGAAAGTTCCAAAAAGCTTATTCCCATCTGCAAATCAAACAAGGATGTGTGTGAACATACCCCATATTTATATGGTCAAAACAGTTTCGGATTGGGGCTTTAAGGCCATATCCAGAGCACTTACACAGCAATGCACAGTACGGCTGGGTTGAAATCTACCGGGTCTCGTTCCTGTGGTGGACGGTACCTGCATGGCACACCAGAGACAAATGGATTTTCTTAATGCACATATCCCCTCATCTACCACTGTGTTCACATGAAAGCACAGACAAAAAGTAAGTGAATGGAAATCGGTTTCCACTGCACACAGCCCCAGTCTCACATAAATGAAGCCTTGCACTGAAGAACTGTGTAACTCAGTTTTCTTCTTTTTTTCTTCTTTTTTTTTTGGCCCATGTATATTTGCGGTTGTGAAGTCAATCACTTTGAGTGATTTTGAGAACCCATCGGGTTCTAACCCAGGACCTTCTTGCTGTGAAGCAACAGTGCCAACAACTGCACTACTGTGCCTCCCAGAAAAGTCACATTGTGTAATCGTGTGGTCTTACGCTAAGATAAACCAAGAATACTCTTGGGTAGCATCCAGTGATAGTTTGACATCCCACGGTATAATTTTACTGTAGGAAGCAGTTTTCCTGATTGCCTTGGACCATGTGGAAACCAAGCCCAAGATAAGCTCAATCCATGGGTATAGATATACAGTAATATCGAATGTAGAATTTTGGATGGGACAAATGCATGGTATTGTTATTTTTCATGTTATTTATGATGGAAACTGGGAGAAATATTTTGACAGTACGACAGCCTTCTAATGCTATGGTTACAAAAATCTTGTCCAAAGAATGAATGCTCCTATACACAATCAATACTCTGAGTGAATGTAGTTTTAGTCTGGTAAATCCAAGCATTTTGAGATTGGGACTTTGTAAAAATTACAAACTATGTAAAGCTGTTGTTCTGTGCTCCTTCCAGTTTCCTATGTACGTTTTTTTTTTTTTTTTTCCGGGGAGGCTTAGGTGGTATATTATCAACATTATCTCCATACTGTTTAGTTGCATGTTTTCTTTTCTGCAAGAATATTTGAAGACTGAGAGGGCACAACGGCCTTTAGGAATCAGTATAAGGTTGAATGGAAGCCATTCAGAAATGCTAAACAAGGACAAAGTACACGTGGAACACATACAAAAGCCACAATCAAGGAAAAGGCACAAAAACAATTAACATTTCGTCTTCGTGGCCAGAGAATACTCTGAAGTGGACAGTGTGAGAATATAATGGGCAAGGAACACACTGCCAACGTTTCTGGACCATTAACCTTTTCTCACAACACCAGTGAACATGTGTTAGGTTTGACTCATGGGCAAACCACAGATCAGAGAATATCCCCGTTCAGCCTTCCGAGGGAGCCTAACAGCCAAAGTTGGGTTTTCCAAATGCACATGTATCTGAGTAAAAAAAATCTAACTTTCAGGAAAAGTCCTAATTAGGCACACCTCTTAACAGAATGAAAAGTGTAATACCCCACAGCTAGACTAATGCTGCTGCGCTATTGAAAGGATTATCATAATACCGCAACTGGCGACGTTTCATGGCAGCGCATGAAAAAAAGACAAAAAAGAAAAGAAAAGAAAAACTGCCTTCTCGCTCCAAGTTAATTAGAGAAAGTCAGAACTTTCTGATTAAAACAAAGTCCGTGCCAGGATTGCTGATGGTGTTACATCATTCAAAGTAATGTGGAGCAGAGAGTGCTTTTGGAGGGATTCTAAAACAACTGGGAAGAGCTCTTTCAGGGCGAATTTCCTATATCACGCTTGTAATGTGTCATTCACCAGTGTCCTCTGGGTGAGCCAATCTTTCTCCAGTCTCTCAGTAGGCACCTGTCAGCATTAAGTGGCCATTCTACAGACAGTGCAGTGGACAGTGATCCATGTGATTCCTTTTCTCACGATATGTGGCTCTATCATATTCAGTTGCATTATCCCCTTATTCATTGTGATTTTCGGGAACTTCGGAAAGAGGACAATGACAGCTTTCTGACAACGCCTTTGTTATTTCTCTACTCTTGATACCAACAGAACTATGATCTGTTGTCAAGTATCAAGTGTCACCGAACCATATTTTTGTGAAAGTCACCATCAAACACAGGTTAAGATGCTGGAATCTGGTCATTGTAACACCCGTTGTGGCACCCACCATAAGGCCAAACAAAGAAAGGTTGTGGTGAGTCATTCTGATCACATGATCAAAGTGTTACCAACGAAATGTATATTCTGAATTTATGTATGAGATATAGATTATGAAAGTCTAGACACTGATTTATCGAAATATTTCAAAACCACAAAAAAGCCAACATCGATATTTTGATGACAAATAAATAATGAAATCTTCTGTGTGGAAAGGAATCGTTCCAACGTCCGAATCAAACATAATAGAATGCATCACACATGTTTCTGAATGTCTGAATACTCTGATTCCAACTACGTTGTTCATAGCATCAATAACCATCAGCAGAGTAAAAAAAAACAAACAAAAGGAAGCTAGACTTAGACTGTAACATACGGTAACACCATCAGACTTCAGATCCTGAACGTGTCCTAGTTATGGTGATATACGGCATGTCCAGTGACGCAAGGGGGAAATACTTCTTGTGTCAGTTATTATTTACTTTGGAAGAGGTTTTTAGAGCAAGCAGTGGATGTTCCTGTTCCTGTATGCAATTAAAAAATTATAGCCATTATAATTTATTTTTTCTTCCAATTGTAGTCTGCTTATGCTCATTACACATTTTCCCTGAGAATTCTTGACAACTGAAAAATGACTCAGCAGCGGGTTACAAGCCTGCATTGTAATTGCAGGCAGTGTTTTTGTAGACGATGTGAGGCCAGGCAAATAGCTCGAGAATGACCTAACGTGTACATTTCGAATGCAAATATGAAACTCATGCACTCACATTCCCTCTCTCTCTCACTCACTCATTCACACACACGCACGCACACACACACACACACACACACAAAAAGAAAGAGAGAGAGAGAGAGAGTACATTTGATTCCCGTACAATACATTGCTGTCATTTTCATACAAGCTGGTACCATTTTAGCATTTTACAATTCACTAGATGCACACATCCCCAGATCAACTATAGTATGACAAGAGCTATAGGCTAATGCCTCACATCAAACTTAATCTAGGGAGACTAATAATAATTGAACCCACCAACACACCATCAGCAGGGAGAACTCAATAAGAGCAAGCAATGTATCTGGAGTGCACTGAGCAGCCTGCATGTTTATCATTGGAAAGCACCACCAAACATGCTACACAGCAACACATGTTCCTCTGAAAAAAAAAGAAGAAAAAAAAAGACAAAATAAACTTTTAAAAAAAAGAAGCCATTTTGTGGACGTGGGCCCAAAAGCTGTTATCGGGCCCCGGTTTTCACACACTTAAGCTCCAGTCGGCCTGGCCCCGTCACTCGCCATCTTGTCCTGAGTGCTGAGAGGCCCGTGCTTCTGGTTTCCAAAATAAGTCATCAACAGGGCCCTCTCTGTGGGACGAGACAAAGGGAGGCTGCTACGGGCCCAGAGCTCTCACATTATGGCCTCCAAACAGCTGAAGACAACCGCGACAGGCTGAGGCTCTGCCGGACTATAGCGCTTGAATGGGGATATTGGACTCTTAACGGGTTGCCAAGCATGAAAAGGTCCGTAAAAAGCTCTTAAGCGCCAAGCATCAGGCCAAAGCAAGTACAGTACATTTTGTTCCCAAAACCCCACCCCTGTACCCCATCCTTCTCCCCTTGTCACTGGATGTGAGATAAACTGGTATTACACCACCGCCAGTGCCTCATCTTGAGGTCACACTTTGTGTCAAAGTTTGCTATGGCGTGGAAGAGCTAAACAAAAGGCATTTACGTTCCACGATCACGCGATGTGTTGCATGGAGAAGGGAGGAAGCCCCAGATCTAAACAATCAGCTAATATCTCTCTTTCCTGACACGGTAGAGAAAGATAGCGGGTTCATTCGGTAAATGGTGTTCGATTAATCGCTCCGCGCTCTAAACGTCACTCGTGTTTGACGCGGCAATAAAAGGAACCGAACGGGAGCCTGTCGGTTTCAACCGCCGGTTTCAACTTTGGGCCAGCGCATGCGTACAACTCGTCTCGTGGATGCGTTTGTGTCACCACTCCACTCAAGTTGATAAACGACGCCCCCTGAAAACATGAATTCTCTTATTCCGTGCTCCCTGCGGCGGGTCGTAGGTTAGACAGGATCACAGACACTCATCCCAGAGGACGTCAAATGGGCCGAGGAGGGGACGATGACGCTTTACTGACATCAAATTTTTATCAGCTGCTCCCATCGCCGAGCCCGAATGACACCAGCAGTTCAACCGATGCAAAACATATGAATCACTTACTAATAAAACAATCACTATTTCCCACCCGTGAGTGCAAATCAATCAAAGACTGTGTCAAACTTAAATTATTATTATGTGTTTTCTCACATCTGTCAGACTCAGAAGGATTTGTGGATTGCGGTCTGTGATGATTACATGCTTTGGGGAGGGAATTTGAATCACGGCACGGTTTCAGAATAATCACTCTGCCAGCATCGTCATGGTCAATATAACCAAACAACAACAACAACCCAGAAACTCTAATAAATGAGCCTTATGAGGACAGAATTCAGAATGTTAAATGTTGCTTTACATAATGCAGGTTGGAGGGATAAGGTTGGTGGCCAGCGAGTTGGTTAAAAGTAGCATGTTCTCCTACTAGGAAACCATGGAAATACATGTACAAGTTGTTATAAGGGCGGTGGTGGCTGAGTGTTGAGAAACACACACACACACACACACACACAATGACTTGCAGTTGGAAAGAGACGGAGACAAGCCGAAAAAGGAAAAGGACCTGTCAGAAACCGGAGTAAAAGTCCCGCAGAGAGTTGGAGAGAAAAAAACGAGAAAAAAATAGAGGGTGAGAAATGTGGGGCAAGTGGAAGGAGGAAGGTGAAGAATCTCTGGACGGCAGCGGAGGGGGAAAGAGCAGGTTATTCTCACTAAGAAGCCCTGTGCTGCCGGTACAAATCACCGCTCTTGGCCGGCCGGGCCCCCGAAGGGGAAAGCACTTTTCCTCACCTCGTCCCCGGGCCTCGGAATCCCGATACGGGATTTCCAGATGGCCCCGATGGCCGCAACAGACAGCACAGGTCCCGCTTCCGCCCTGACCGGCGTGTCCACCCCGTGCCCCCATTTGTCTGACCCGATTGACCAAGTCGGTCGCCGGCTGCAACTGCCAGGGACCGGGAACCCGATTTAAATTTTTGAGGTGACTTAATGGAAATCCCTGCCCCGTTAACCCTTCCCTGGCCACCCCCCTTCGCCCTGTAGACAGCCTAAGGTCCTCCCATTCACTTGAATGAGGGTAGTGCATTTGGGCTGCGGGGGTGGGGAATACATGGGGTGCCCAAAAAAAAAAATACAGCGGCGTGCGGGAAGAAAGTAGAAACAGAACCAAAACGCAACCAACGTCACGCTGCGGTGGCCAATCATTCACCAGCCAGCGACTGGACTGACCTGCCCATGCCAACGCACAGCCCTGTGGGGAAGGAGGAAGATGAGGAGGGAGTGTGTGTGTATGTGTGTGTGTGTGTGTGTGTGTGTGCTTTGGCAAGTATTCCTGAAGCGATTTGTAGTATAAGCTATGAAACACCAATTTCATACACACATGCTACAGCTTCTCTGACTTTTATGGTTAAGTTAATGTTATGGTTGGGTTAGGTTAAGGTTAAGGTTAGGGTTTGGGTTATATTAAGGTTAGGGTTAAGGTTAGTGTTAGGATTAGGGGTGGGGGTACAGTTAGAGTTGGTAACTCACCAATTTGTAGGAAATCCCGAAAAAATCTGGCACACATGAGAACAACCTGGTTTTGGTGTGATTCAATTAATTTCAACTGTAACATGTGTACATGGCCCTTTCTATCTATCTATCTATCTATCTATCTATCTATCTATCTATCTATCTCCTCACATATTAACATATTCATATTCTTTTCATAACTGTTTCTTGGGTTCTGTCCACACCCTAATAACAGCTCCATCCCCTACGATAAGCATAATCTGGCATCAAATCTTTATATCTACATTTCCTACTGCTGGTGCAAAAGAAAATATCTGACATTTGAGATTAATTGATAAAGGAATAGGATTTGTCACCAACTAGGACCCCTTTTGAGATATTGGAAGCAGCATCTTAATTTATTAAGATGTATATATGATAAGCTATATGATATACTATATGTATAGTATTTGTTAGCATCATTCTAACATTCTAAGAATGCCAGTAGAAGTCAATATTGAATGCCTAGCATGATGCTACAGTTTACAGTTTAGTCATTTAGCAGATTTGTCTTTCACACAGGACGTGACAGCGGCACCACTGTTCTGTGTAACCCATTACTTACAATGGCATTACTTACAATGGCTGATTTCTAAATGATTTCACCTTTCAAACCAAATGCACAATGGCAGGTATGTTTAAACAATGCAATCTAGATTTTGTTAGTATCTATTGTTCTACTCTTCTACTGAAAACCTTGCCCATTCTGCTTTCTCCTCCGTGATCTCTAGTCAGCTCAGATCACCTCCTATGTGAAACCCCTATAATAGCCTTCAAGATCCATCAATGAAAAACATCAGGCTCGTGTTCTTTTTCTCTACAAATGTCTTGGAGAATGAGCTTGCTGAGCAGGTTATTTGCATATGATGGATTACTTATTTGGTTTGGGAATATCTATATGAGAACTGTCTGCCTTGAAGTTGGGGTAAATAAGGTTACTGAGTGCCCTGGAGACTTACACTGTAGAAATGCTTATCAATGCTGAGCGGAGGGGAAAACAGAGAGAACTTCTTTGTGATTGTTTTCTTTGAAAAAAAAAAGGTGCTCCTATCATATCTA
>OMKL01049207.1:0-10096 GCA_900302295.1 Parasudis fraserbrunneri
GGGTGTCAAACTCAAATACACAGTGGGCCAAAATGTTTAACTTGAACAAAGTCGCGGGCCAACATTGAACAAATGAACCTTTTAATATGGACCCAAACAAGTTTTGCTTTAACATTGAATATGGAACAAGCAACCTTATTACCATACAATATATAACTTAATAGTGCAGACATGCAAAAACACATCAATGGCATTCATTTATTAAATAAAATTAATAAAAATCGTATGCCTCTTTTCTATTTGCAGCCTTCTGATTTAAATATCAAAATAAACTTTTTCCACAGGCTAATACATTTTTGGGAAGGGCACAGTGACAGTTGTAGCATGAGGTCACTATGACTACTGACTGTCACAGAGGAGAGGGCGTTTCTGGGTCCTGTCCTGATTGACACGCCAAAACAACAGCAGAGCATTATGGGATTTGTAGTATTAGCGGTGAATGCGCTGTATAATACCGGCGGGCCAGCTCTAGTAGTCATTTGGTATTGCCTCGCGGGCCAAATATAATTACACTGCGGGCCAAATTTGGCCCGCGGGCCAGAGTTTGACACCTATGGGTTAGAGGATTCCCTGGTTGATTTTTCAAGATACATATAGTCATAGAACTATACTTTAACACTACCTTTGATTAGGTTTTTTCTTGAAATGAACTTCATCAGATGTCCTAATCAAACTCATCACTGTGTTATGTTAGATGCACATCTTTTAAGTGTTTTTACTTCAATTCCCCCTGTTATCTGAAGTAGTTGTTAAAACCATATGGATCAATATTCACTCTTCGACATTCTGATCATCTTCTCTTTTCTGTTCCAAAGGTTTTCTCAGAAATTGGTAAAAGGGCATGTATTTTTAGGGCTCCTTCCGATTGGAATAATTTACCAAATCATTTACGATCTTTATCTTCATATATTTATTTTCACATCTTAAAACTAGCTGCTCATGCTTTGAATGAATATTTCTTTGGTCATCCATTGTTTTTGTTTTGATTAACAGTCAATCCGATACCAGTCCTCACATTATTCCCAGGAACAACTGGCCCGACTTATTATGAAAAACAAACCGGCTGGAGATGTTGATACGCATAAATCTGATGTGCACAATATTCCTACACATCACAGACTAGATCTGATGTGCACAATATTCCTGGTTGTGGAGCGTGATATGTCAGCCGATGAAATCGTGCCTCACACTTCGAAATGAATCAGGAGTGGGAATACCATATTAGACAGCTAGCCTACGGCTCCGAAAAGTGCAAGCGACGCATAATGAGAGACAGTGTAATAATATCCCAAGAGAAGAATTTCGCCAAGAAAACTTGATTGTCATTTGAAAATGTGATTAAAAAAAAAGAATTAAAAAAAATAAAATATATAAATATATATAAAAAGAGAAGAATCCAACAACTGACATTTAGCTACATCCGGCAGCGGGTACAGGACAGATTGTACGTCCCTGCCAACGTCAAGTGAACGAGAAAAAATAAAAATGCAAAGGGATGTGTTCATCACTCCCGGCCCGCCCGTCTTGGAAGTGCAATTAGCGCTCGATTGTGCGAGGACAGGTGAAGGTGTTTGACTCATTAAACTCATTAAAAAAAAAAGATTTGAATATACACTATTAATGTGCACAAAAAAGTTTTGTTTTCATTGGCCCAATCATTTTCGAGCTTTGCTGCTAACAGTGCCAAAAACAGTACCAGGTAATTGTAAATAAAATAATATAAAAAATTGATTTGAGGCACCGTGAACCCCTAGAATATGTCTGTAAACAGAATTGCGGGCCCCGCCTTTGTAAACACTGAAACAGTAACTTTGCAGGTAGCTTTCCATCCTCAGTGTTTCAGTGGTCCAATTTTCCCCTGAAGACAGTTTGTTTATTCAGCTATGAAATTATACCTTAGAATGTTTTCACTTCTCTGACTCTATGCACACACCCAAACACAGAGATGACCCATTTTGGATTTAGCCAACGTTAGCGTTTGCTAACATCAATGTTATTAGACTAACTAGTTGGACTAATGTTGTGTAAAAGGAAACGTTATTAGCTAGCATTACTGTATGTGCTACACTAGCCTAACATTAACCTAGCCACCGGTATGTACATTAACGTTAGCTAGCATAAGACAACAATCTACCATTTCAAATCAAACACGAAAGGGAACGTTAGCTAGGTTAGTCAAAATAACGATTAGCTACTAGTAGGGATGTCGGGATTAACCGGTTTCACCCTAATCGCGGTTAGAAAACGTATTCAGCCCTGCGTTCGACACTACCCCCTTGAAAACTCCTCCCGCGAGTCACTTTGTGTTTTAGCGTTAGCGGTGAAAACTCTGCTCGCAGCTCACGCATCGTTTGTGTGTTAGTCTGAGTGAGTACCACTGCTAATGAGCAGAGAGGAGACTTGCTGTGAAAATGCCTGTGGGAACCGACATCCCAACCTTATATGCACCAAAAAAAAAAAAAGCACCTTAAATCATCAGTGTGGGAACATTTTGGTTATATAAAAAGAAATGACCAGGGGGTTGTTCAAGACAGATATCCAATTTTCTGATGAAAAGTGACTGTCAAAGGGTGCATGTTCGAGATCACCATCCATCCCTGTCAAGTCAAGTCAAGATAAAAAAAATAAAAAAAAAATAAAAATGTAACCCGCTGACATAGGCTGCTAAGCTGGCCCAAAACAGTTCAACTTACCCTGGAGCAGTTCACTGCAGAGCAGTCCTCTGTGCAAGTTTACTTTTGTTCACATTCGGTTTTGTGGGGATGACATCACCACCAGCCCCAAGTGAATGAGAGTGAGACACTATCTATTTTTCTCTTTCTCTCTCACTTTCCCCCACCCTCTCTCTCATTCTCTCCATCTCTCTCTGCATGTTCTGTATTTTCCCATTTAACCATTATAAATGATTTTTCAGAAGCCAAACGTTGCACTATAAAAACGAATTGCATAGTTGAGTTCATTAGCTATATTGCTAATATAGCTAATGATATTATAATATTACTAGTAATATTACTGCTAATAGGCCACTGCCACTGTATGTGTGTGTCTGCTATAGTATACACTACTCTTTTTGACATGATCTTTAACAATCCTAATGCAGAAAGAGGTCCTGCAGCCTGTGACTATTTTATTCAAAAGGAAGATACTGATTTTTTTAATTTATTTTATATACATAATCTTTTTTTTCTTTAAACCTTAAACCGTGAAACCGTGATATTTCCTCAGACAATTATAATACCATCAAAATCTCATATTGTGACATCCCTAGTTACTACCTATGTAATGTTACTTTCTAACAACATTTAGTTAACAGCTAGCTCGCTTACACAGCGTTACACTAAAGGGCGACAGTGGCTCAGGAGGTAGAGCCGTCGTCTGATAATCTGAAGATTCCCGGTTCGATCCCCGGCTCCTCCCGGCAGCGTGTCGGAAGTGTCCTTGAGCAAGACACTTAACCCCTAACTGCTCCCGACGAGCAGGTTGGCACCTTGCATGGTTGCCTCCGCCTTTGGTGGGTGAGTGTGAGGCATAAGTTGTAAAGCGCTTTGGATAAAAAGCGCTATATAAATGCAGTCCATTCACACTAAACTTATTTGGTGCCATGCCATTGGTCTGTCAGCCCATTATTCCGAAACCCAATATTTTGGAAAAACTTCCCATTGGTCCGTCAGCCTGTTATCCGAAAACAAAAGCCCACTACTCTAAAGGCCTGTTCTTCAGAAAATACACTCTCCCTGGAGTTTTTTGCCCTTAATATCTTAGTGTATTTTAATGTGCAAATGTGAAAATACTGTGTACCACTGGCTAAAAATGTCAAGAAAAAAATCTAAAAATACATTAATTAAATTAAAATTAATAAAAAGATCTGACGTTAATGCCACACATGCATACTGTATGCGTCTACGGGGGCTTTTCTACAATCATGGAAAATGTTGGATGGGACAGTACAGAATTAATTTTCTTTTTCAGGATTCCGGCAGGACAGGGAGAAGACGGGACAGGACAGGAGTCCCGAATTTTCATGTCCCGTGTCATACTCTAGTGCAGAATCAGATGACAGGTCTGGATTGTGCTCTCTTGAGAGAACATGAATATTTCTCGATTTCCTGGCTGTATGGAAGCCATCAGGCCTTCTACTGACATCATCAGTGGACAGCAGCTTGGATCAAGTTCAGAGATAAATACAAGAGAGTTGATCTTTCTGGTGAGGTAGTGATGACGTGACGCTTTAAATGTTGCACCTCCTATTCGCGCGGATTAGTAGGCTACTAGCCAATGTAATAATCATGCTGCCGAAGCTTGACAATATAGATTACTGGGAGGTATCTGCCTCGCGCTGAGGAATTTCAATGGGTAAGTGTCACGTTGTGTATTTTGTGAAATTGACCTATTTTTAAAGCTGTGACATTTTTAGCCAATGGGCACACTAAAAGGCGAAGACTCTATGTATTCTGTAAACAGCATCTTCGTGTTTGCACATCAAAATACACGAAGATATTAAGGCAAAAGACTGATCGGAAATTTGGGTTGAGTATCTCATTTTCTGTTTAAAAATAGAATAAGGTCATACCAAAAAGTCTGACTAAAGGTACAGTCCCAAAAAAGATGAGTTGACGTTTCATCTGTGTGGTTACAGAAGGAACAAAGAGGGTCAACATTTAGCCTATATTTTACAATAACTGAATAAACTGGATAACACCTGTGCAATATTTTCAGAGACACCTCTCACACCTTATTTGAAAACAATCCTGGGTAATAGCCATGTTTTTTCCAGTCTACACCAATATACAAGTTATTCAAAACAAACACAGAAGCAGGCTTACTAATTGTGTCCCTCTGGATGATTTCCCTAATACAGTTTTTATACTCAAAAAAGGATCTGAATTCCCTATGTATAATTCTGGTGGAGTAATTTGATGTATAATATCTCTGGTTTCAGATGACAGCAGAATTTTAATACCTGACGGAATAGCATAAGATAACAAAGATAACTAAGATAACAACTCTCTAGGGAGAACAGGAATGTTATATTCTGATAAGAATTCATCATAAGTAAACATGTGACCCTCCTCATTAAACAACAAATAATGCCATTATAAACCCAATTCTTTAAAAACAATGATTTGCGTTTGAAACATATATTCTGGTTATTCCAAATGTAGTATTTGTGAGGGGGAAAATTATGTTTATATACCAAGGACCAGCATAAGAGTAAGTGTTCATGGAAATTGGAGAGTTTTACAGGAAGCTTTTCTATACCGTTACATCTTAATTACATCTTAATAAAAAATCTAATCCTCCTAAAGCTTCAAATATATATGTTGAAATAAAGCTCCATAACGAATTTGGATTTGTCAAGTACCTTTTGATCCACGTCATTTTAAAAGTGGATTGTAGAGTGTGAAAGTCTAAAACACTGAATCCACCAGTACTAAGCTTGTCAATCATTACATTTATCTGGTGAGACGAGCTTTCCTATTCCAGATAAAACCAAACAAGATCTTGTCAATTTTTTGTACAGATGTCTTTTGAGACATCGAGAGCTGAGCTAGCATAAACACGTCTAGACAGGCCCTCAACTTTGGGAGAGCAAGACTCGACCAGTTATGGTTAAGTCGCTCTGAATCCATAAATTAAATCTCTGTCATAGTGAAGAAATGAGTGGATTAAGGTTTTCACATCATTCTTGAAATTTGGTCTTTTAACAATGATAACACCACGGTATTTCACAGGACTCCCTGACATTTCTAAATCACTGCAGGCCTTGATAGGAGGCAACTCACATTTGGATAGGTTAAGTTTGACATCAGAGGCTGCTGTCTCTGTGTATCTAATAGTTTAGTTTATTTTTTATTTTTTATTTTTTTTATGTAATTAGCTACAATTTGCTTGGGAAGTAGAAAATGAATATGAAGAGACAGGACAGTCCTAACGGATCCCCTGTTCCATTCTAAATCTCTTTGTAGTTCCATGGGGCAATTTAATCGAACCATTCCCAAAAGCAAGTGTTCTCCAAATCAAAATAAATCAAGAGCTTTAAACATAAATTGATGCTCAAACTCATTTTCACTTTGGGCTACATTAGCATTATGGCTATCCTCAAAGGGCCGGTTGTAACAGTAAATGTAACTACTCCTTAACATATTGTAAAATAACTTCTCTCTTTATTTGATTATTACTTATTCAACTTACAAATACTGTATATGCATTTGCATAGATAAAAATAAAAATATATGTTAGCTTATTGCTCTGTTTTAACATAAATCCTTTTAATTTGTCAGGTTAAGAAACCCACATCACTCCATCAATCAAAGATCAAACTTTTCAAGTAAACAACAGAGACAAATATCATCAAACACAAAATATTACATTAACTTTGTTCAAAGCTTTTTTTGTCACGGTTGAGAGGGGCAGAACTATGGTACAGCAAACAATTGTGAGCTGCTAAGAACATGTGTGACATATGTGGCATTTTACAAACACAAATGGCTGCACACTACCTTGCAGAGGGCATACATCCAACTAACGATAGATGGTGATTACAGTAAACATTTGGCTGCATGAACACATACACCTGTGAACACACTGAATCCATTGCTACACATACAAAGTAGAATATGTAATTAACTCAAACTAACAATAAGGGTTTGTCTCAGTTCATAACTATATTAGTCAAGTTTTGGGTGAAGTTGATGAGGTGATGCTGATTGTCCTTGTACACACCAAACAGATCCCTCCTCACCCTGAGACACCATGTCACACACCATCCTCATCCATTGATCATGTTCTGAAAATAAGAAACACAAAACAAAATGCAAGCACAACCGTTAATTGCACACATATTAAACTGTTCTTATTAAATACATTTTGTTATATTTTTTAATTCAAGTTTTTAAAAATGCTTACCTATTTGTTTTCTGACCGGATGTCTGACACCGTTTGTCAATGTCTGGTTTTAGGTCTTGTTTTAGGTTGTCATCAGTGATGCAGATGATCTGTGCTTGGTTTAGATTCATGATGGATAACATCTGCTCCCACAGATAGGTGCTCCCAAACATGGACAGAATACGGGCAGCACGAAGTCGGAGCTGCGGCATCGAAGCAGGGGGGGCAGTTGATGGTAAAAGTCCTCGATTGCAGCGTCCTGGAACTTGGCTCGCAGGCCGCTGTCTCTCTGAAGCTCTATTAACTCCACCTGAAGGTTATGGGGCGCACTGTCAACGTCGGCGGTAAAAGGATTGGCAAAGACGGCAAAGTCTGAGTGCTGTGTTTTAAAGTCAAGAGAAGCGCCGATCAAACTCATTCATTAAACCGGCTCGCTTCGGTAGCCGACCGAGAGCATGAAAAAGCACCGGGAGCTGAGGCCGAGACGCTCTGACACACAGGAAAGTGGGCAAGATCGTCCTGTTCCAGGTGGGACTTCCACAGGTGCAGTTTTACGCTGGAAAGCTGTGATCATGTCGGGACATCTGCGTGATGACTTGTTTGCGTCCCTGCAGCCTCTGATTCAGTTGGGGCGAGATGCTCAGTTATGTCACACAACATTGCAAAATCACACAGCCAGTTTGGATCTGAATGGCAAGGGTTTTCATTTACTTTGCAGGAACAGAGCGATTTCTTCCCGGAGCTCAAAAAATCGTTTTAAGGACTGCGCTCCTGCTCAGCAAACCTTACTTCTGTATGGTACGGCACGGCTCCATGCCCCGAGCCCATCTCCTGCAAAAAAAACTGCTGGAACTGGCCGTGATTCAGGCCACGCGTCCGGATGAGGTTCACTGTTTTCATGACCGTGGTCATTATATCATCCAGTTCCAGAACCTTTCCACACAGAGCTTCTTGGTGGATAATGCAATGATACGTTAGCAGAGGTGTGTGGCAGTGACTTTTTTTGCATTTTCTCCTCCACACATTGCAGGTGTGCCATCGCTAGTTAGCCCCACCAACTTTTCCAAGGGTAGTTTATTTGTACTCACAGACTTCTCCACCGCATCAAAAATGTCCCTCCCCGTTGTCGTCCCATGCATGGCAGCTACATCCAAGAGCGCCTCGGTGACAGAGAAGTCCGTCTTCACGCCTCTAATAAAAAATGGATAGTTGCGCTGTATCCGTGTTGTCTGTGCTTTCATCAACAGCTAATAAAAAAGATTTCCTGCTAGCTCCTTAACTCGGTCTGCGATGGTGTTTCTTGACAAACTGACATTTTTAAAAGTCTGTATCTGGTCAGGGCACGCCTGCTCGCACACCTTTAGCATGCACTGCTTCAAAAATGCACCCTCTGAAAAACTCCTCGAAGCTCGGGCGATTTCTTCAGCCACAATAAAGCTAGCTTTCACTGCTGCATCATTTTTGGCTTTAGCTTTTGTGAACATATCCTGCTGCGATTGCAGTCAGCCTTTTAAGTCTTGGACGATTTGTTGTTTTTCTTGGAGGGTAAACTTGGCATACTTGGCTCCGTGTTTGGTGTCAAAATGCCGACGTATATTGTACTCCTTGAGCACCGACACCGTCTCATGACACAGAAGACATACCGGGTTTTGTCCTTGAAGCAAAAACATGTATTCGCTTTTCCATCTTTCATGAAACAGCCTTCCTTCTCCATACATTTTTTCTCTTCTTGGACATTTTGGGATCATCTGTCGATATTTCTCAACTCCACTTTTGCGCTAAGGCAGTTGAACGCTGATGCAACACTGCAATCTTGGGTCACAAAATTAACATGCATTGTGGGAGATGTAGTTTATGGTCAATGTACGCTTTAAAGCAGCATAGGCTTTTATTTTAAGCTTTTTAAACTCTCGCGGGCCACATAAAATGACGCGGTGGGCCGGATTAGGCCCGCGGGCCTTGAGTTTGACACATGTGCTGTATGGAGTCAAGGTCCTAAAATCTAGAAAAAGAATGAAACTCTTGTCTAGACATAAAGCCATTTTGGGATTCATCAATAATGTAATTTAGGGCTTCCTTTAAATTATTAGCGACAAATTGCAATCATTTCACAGTCATTGTTTAGCAATGAGATGGAACACCAATTATCCAACATTAAGACATCTTTCTGGTGCTTCGGGAATTCGAGTAATTAAACCTTGGCATAGTGAGGGAGGGAGTTCTTCATTGTTGACACGCTCTATAAAAACATTAAGAGCTCCTGCACACTGTCCTCTTCACTTGCAATGTCTGCTGAAAACATTTTATAAAATTCCCGAAGACAACCCATCTATTCCAGGGAATTTGTTCCATTTCATTTTTGGTTGAATAGTGTGTGGGAATTGTTGGGTGTATACAGCGGGGCACTCATAGGTGACAGAGCCCTTACTGTAATGAAGGTCACCAGGTCACACAAAAGAAATGGATTGTTACTTTATGTCACAAACATGTCTTCTTTTCAAGTAATTGCACTTGTAGCTTTGTGTTACACCTCAAAGGTATGATCTGTAATCCACATTTTACTACAGCTTGTAGTCTTTTGAAGTAATTTCTGTAATAACTTCAATGCCCCAGTTTTTCATGATGATATATTACGATATATAAAACCGGAAATATGTGTTTGCTAGCTGTATTTAATGATTTGAGCATACAATGGCATGGCTTCGTGGTTGAGAGCTCCCAAGGGTAGGAGAGAGAGTAGGAATAGTATTGAGTAGAATAAACGCATTGTAGGTTTTGGTCTTTTCATAGGCTATGTTGACAATAAGAAAAAAAAAATATATATATATATACACTGACCTTATCCTTTAAAATGTCTGCAATGCGTTGTCGCCCAGTGGGGAGCTCAGGAGGTGAAGGACTATTTGCACAGCCAGGCTTTGCTTCTTGCTCTTTGGGGATACTTGCCAGTGATACTTCACAGTCAACAGTGTCCTTACGGTATCTCTCCTCCTCCCTCAGCCGGCGACCTTTAAACTTTCAGCAAACACGACACAGGTGAGGGGGTGAAAACAAAGGGTAGGGTGAAAGAAGGAACCGTCGCAATCCGACAGCAGACAGAAAACAGGTGAGGGGATGATT
Source organism: Parasudis fraserbrunneri (assembly GCA_900302295.1). Classification (NCBI taxonomy): domain Eukaryota; kingdom Metazoa; phylum Chordata; class Actinopteri; order Aulopiformes; family Chlorophthalmidae; genus Parasudis; species Parasudis fraserbrunneri. Next base: position 10,006 of record OMKL01049207.1, read on the forward strand.
CAAGATTCGGGTGAGGGGATGAGTCAAGATTCAAGGTGTTTATTGTCACTGTGGTTACACAGGTACAAATGTGTGTGTGTGTGTGGGGGGG
>OMKL01049209.1:0-12349 GCA_900302295.1 Parasudis fraserbrunneri
GGTGGGGGGGGGGGACTCCAAGAGCATACAGACACCATTGGTAGCAAACATAAGGAAAGGGGAACCATTCAGGGACCCTTAGCAAATAAGAGGCACTTCTGGAATTCATTCTGCTGCCGAAGCCTTTTGCAAAGACAATGTTTCAGTAGTCAGGAAAAAAACGTGGGTAAAACCCTGCCACGACACAGTGAGGAGGGTAGAGAGGGAGGGAAGGAAGAGTTATAAGGAAGGACCTGTGTGTTTATAGACAACACTAGGCTGTATGGGAAGAAAGAAGGAATGATGGATGAATAGAGGGAAGGATGGATGGATGACTAGAGGGAATGATGGATGGATGACTAGAGGGGAGGATGAATGGGGGAATGATGGATGATGAATTGATGGATGGATGAATAGAGGGGAGGATGGATGAAAGGATAAGACTCATAAGAGTTAAGGAAGTGTTTTTTGTTTTTTTTAGGATGTTTAGGAAGTTATTTATTTCCCAATGATTTTTCCATGCTGAATTAGATTTCCTGAAATATGATAATCAAAAATCTGGTAAGTGCAAAGAGTTCCTTGATTGCACATGGGAAACACAATTTTACAGATTTGTCGATGAAATCAACGAATCGATTAAGCCTTGTTGACAGAGCCCTATATTATGAATGCCTTTAGTCGAGGACAGCCCTAGAAGAGTGTAAGGATGGCTGGATGGACGGAGGGACGGATGGATGGATGGATGGATGGATGGATGGATGGATGGATATAGAGATGGGTGGAGATGAGGAGGATTGCTGTTTCAGTAGGGATGATGTGATGGTGTCGTAGGTGGATATGATATATGAGAGTGGTTCCTGCTATGATGTCGGCTGGTCATGTGTAGAACAACGTGGGCTTGTGTCAGCTCTGCACCTCGTCTCTTTGGCTCCATCAGGATGAAGCCTGCCACCCACTCGAACACAGACACACACACACACATGCACGTGTAAAGCGGGGTTTATGTATCCATCTGCCTGTCCCTCCGTCTATTAGTTGATCAATCCCACACCTAACGCTGTCCGCTGCTCTCTCTCCTTCATCCTCCTCTCCTCCTCCTCTCTCGTCCTTTGTCCTCCCTGACCCCCTCCCATCCCCCTCTCTCTCCTCCGTCTATTTTCTCCCGTCGCCTCACTCGCAGCTCCTCTCTTGGTCCCAGGTGGTGTCCCGATGAATGGATGGACGGACACACACACACACACACACACACACACCCTCCCTCTCACACCTGTCTTATGGAGGACAGGATGTAGAAGGAGTGGGGTTAAGTGTGTGTCTGTGTGATTTTTGGTTCTTTTTGTTTATGCAGAGTTTCCCTGCAGACGACAGGGAAATGGATGTTCATCCGGTAGGTCTAGTTGTTGTACACTTCCTGCTGGAAGACAAACAAGTGACTCAGAGAGAGCGAGAGAGATAGAGAGAGAGAGACACTCTCTCAAAGTCATCTTTCCACTCACTGTAATTTTAAACCTCTTTAAAACTCACATTTCACCTCAAGATGCAGTAAATTATAATTGTACTCTACATAAAATCATATCACATTTAATTATTTCCTCTGAATATGTTTTTTTTTTTGTTGTTGTAGGAAATAGTTTCATTGTTGCCACCATCTTTAGTGTTATGGACTTCCCCATTCAAGACTACCACAGTGATCTGTCTCCACATTATTAGACTGTCTCTGCTATAACCATGTTGTTTTGGATTAAACAAAACAACAGCAAACATCCGCATGACCTTCAACTAGGCTATCAGCCATTATTCACTTTCTTTAGAAGAGCCAGTACAGACAAGCCATAACTAAGTGGTCTCTGCTATAGACCCCTGTCCTCCACCCCCCCCCGTCTTTATTAAGGAAGTTGGACAGCTAAACAGGAAGCTAATTATCATAAAGTATCTACATACAGAAAATGGGCCACTGTCGCAAAGAAAAATCTGCTTGTCTGGTGGCTGGTGTCTCTCTGTGTGTGGTGTAACTTCCAGCACAATTTACACCACTTTGACTCTGAAGCCTCCAGCCGATCTCCCCTTCTCCTATGCATATTACCACGCTGGGCTTGTGTGAGTGTGTGTATGAGAGGGAGAGGTAGGAATGTGTGTGTGTTGCTGCTACTGTTTTCATGGCTCTTTGTGTTAGTCTTTTCTTGTGTGACTTGTTCCTTATGTAGTCATGACACGTAGGCTAACAGTCATGTACACGCATTACTAAAGCTGACACATCCAGCATCAAATCTGCTTTGAAATTTCATTCCATCTAAGCACAACAGAGTCGGGCTTTATTAAATCATCCTTGGACTGAAGGGGATACAAGGTGTGTGTGTGTGTGTGCGTGTGTGTGTGCGTGTGTGTGTGTGTGAAACATAGTACCGTTCGATTTAGGGTGCTGTTCTCGACTAAAGAAATTCCTCGACGAGGAAGACCAAACCGAGCGACTAACTGACTGAGAGGGTGGAGTCCCAGTTACTTTAGATATTTCTATCAGTGTTAGTGTTTCCCACACATAGACTTTACTTGAGCGGCCCACCCAGGTACGTGAGCTTGTCATTTCCCCAAAAATACTGACTCTCCAACTCTGCTCATCGCCATTTGAGGCTTCATAGACTCACAACTGTAGTGCGACTTCCATCTCCCAACCCCTCAACCCCACCCACTGGTGACCATCCCCATCCCGGATCAGGAGGGTATTTGTGTCAGTCTCAGACACAATGGCCCTATATCTGCCACTTCATCCCTGTCTGATTTCAAATTATGGGGACTGCGTCCTCTGTATTTCATCTGGAGGAGAGCTGCAGCAACTGTGCTGAATCTCTGTGGGAATTGACTCCTTTTGAATTCGGCTCACACTGCTTTGTTGTCAGTCTAGCGTGTTGACAGGAAAAGGGGCCTTTTATAGAGTACGTCTCCTTGGCCCAAATGATGTTCTCTTTGTATGCTTGACGAGACTTGGAGAGGAGCAGTACTTCAGCCAGCACCCTTGACGCCTTTGTTAAATGCTGGATCTCTCATGAGCCTGCGTTCATCCTCGGAGAGCTGTCATATTCTTCAATTCTAGAGTAGAGAAATCATTTTATAGGTAAGGAGTTGTTTTTCCCTGTAACTATAAAAGAAAAAGGCAGAATAAAGGGTACGGTCTTTCTCTATAAATTATGACAATCTGTTGATGGGCACGTCTGACTACAATAGTGTGAGATGGCATGAGTTATAGTGGATTCATACACATATAGAAGTAATCACAGTCTGTTTACATTCATACACATACAGAAGTAATCACAGTGTGTTTTCATGCCTAAAGGCTGTAGTCGAGTACTCTGACTGTCTAGTGTGCATAATGCTGCTCTTCTATGCATTGCAGATTGATTCTTCACCTGCTTTCATTAGAGCATGAAACTACATACACACATGCGTGCCCCCGTGCAATGTACTGTTTTGTGATTTGCCAGGTTCCCTCAGCTCCGAATCCTATTGGCCTGGACCGTTATTTACCAGTGACCAAATGCTACAGCACAGCATTCACGGTATCTGTTGTATTTATTACCTGGTTCTACACTGTTGGCAGTGTTATTGACATGAAGTCATAATTGGCTGTGATGTTGGTGTGTAGTCATGTTTTGGCATGTAATGTTGGTGTAGTCATACGTTGGGAATGGTGTTGGCATTTGATCATGTAGACTAATCCTAAGCTCTGGTTCCACTAGTGGTGCTACTGTTGTTGCCTTGTACATATTGGGGCTACCCAGCATTTGCCAAGGTCAAATATACTCTGTCTTGTAAGGGTTATTGTTTGCCTACTATTGCCACCTGGCCCCAGGGGCTCCATGCTCCTTCAACATTGCATTATTATAAGTGTAGCCAGCAGCAGTCTGCCTTTGTGCGTGGTGTAATGTTTATTATGATTGTATTATCTTTAAGTGAACCATTTGTTGAAGGTCAACCAATTCTCAGAGGAACTCACTGAAATCACTGAAAGACAAAGTCTGAGGAAAATCCCATTTCGTTTGGAGAGGGTCAAACGAGGGGAGGCCATTAAGGACATGACTTTAGATTCTCTCAACCAATGTACTGTATGACGTTCCTGAAGTATAGTCACATGAGAGGAGGTCCCGTGTCCCCACGTCCCATGGTTTTACTGTATCTGAATGATATTAAGTTAGCCTATAGGCTACCCTGTGGCTGGCCCAATCAGATGACTCGTTTTTCCACTTCATCCTTTATTTGCCCTGTGAAGGTTTGACTGAGCTCACTTTGTTCTCGTTCAGCAACACCCTGCTACACACACACACACACACACACACGCGCGCACACACACACACAGTTTCAGGCACACAAGTTCACATGGTCTTTAAAGGTCCAGTCCACAATCCAAATGTAAACAAATAAAAATAAATAAATAATAAAAATTGAGGAATATTTCAATTCCCTCATTCTCTTGCTTATTGACTTAAGGAGCCTTAGATAAAAGGGCTAATACAAGGGTGATTCACATCGGGTAAATATAAATCTTTTACTGCATTTACTAAGGCTGTCAAAGGTCTGTGTTTACTGTACATTGGTAATGTTTTCTGGACTAAAACAAACCTATATAGCCTATTCACATTTACAGTGGGATAGGAAAGTTCCAAAAAGCTTATTTTACCACTACAGATCAAACTTTTCAAGAATGTGTATGAATAAACCCCACACGTATGGTCCAGAAATCTGGATGGGGGCTTTAACACAGTTACAGAATCAGCTGGGCCATTGAACAGTTCACATACTGGCTGCCTAGAAACTGCTAGACATGAGGAAATTAGGTTTGGCCAAAGCTTTGTCAAAGCCTATATTTGGTAATAAGGGGAAAAATAAGTGTCTGTGTGTGTGATTCATCTTTTTATCAAGTTCTATTATTGAAGGAAAAAAATATTCAATGTGACTTCATGTCTAGAAGTATGTCTGCGCAAACAGAATGTCTTGGCCTAATTCAGAGTGTCTGTGTGTGATTGTGTCTGTGCCGTGGAGGGAGAGCGATTAACCCAGCCTTTTTAACACTGACTTTGAACATGAGTCAACTAGATGGTGTTTATCACATCAAAAGGCCTCTCTGCGTGGCTCTGCCTCAGTACGCCGTCTCCATCACGTCGCTCCTACATGGTCTTCATACTAGTTAGATCAGACACACTGCCTGCACAGAATCTAGTTCTCTCTCTCTCTCTCTCTCTCTCTCTCTCTCTCTCTCTCTCTCTCTCTCTAAACCACACACACACACCTCTCACTCGCTCTCTCCCCCCTCATTGTTTCTGTGCACGTGCCGTGAATATATGCACTCCTGAGTGGACACACACAAATACTGGCTATCTGCTCCTGTATGTTCCCTGGTCATATGAAAGTGGTTAGTCAGTTGTTAAGCTGAATTCTTAACACACACACACACACACACACACACACACAGCTCTTTGTCCAGGCCTCAGAGGAAGGGTGAGGCTCTCCCTCCACCTGAGTAGTCAGCCAGTCAGTTGACTCATGTATTATATGAGTCAGCAGGTGTACCAACTACAAATACACACACATACACAGGTGAGGAGGGGCCTCCATAATTGTGTGTGTGTGTATGAGCACCATCTGCTCTGCCTACCACCACATGGTGAGAAAGTGAGAGAGGAGAAGAGAAGGAACGAAATGAAAGAAATTCCTCTTTCACTCACACGCACACGCAGACCATCTGAAAGCATAAGAATGTGTCAAGCCGTGTGTGTGTGTGCATTCTTCAGTATAGAATAGCCCTGTATCATTTTCTGTTCACAGTGACTTGGTGGCGTGCCAGGAGTCAATCCCCAAGTCTTCCATTGACCCGTAGCCTAGCAACCGATCTCCACTGAGCTTTCAGATGGAGCTCTCCCCTTTCTCTGACCATTAAGAAAAACTCACTTCCTGATCAATCATCTTATTGATCAGGGTACAAAATTTAAGCACTTTGCATTTAACAAGAAAACACACACACGCACACACGCACACACACACACTGGGAGAGAGAGAGGGAATGACAGCCCTGGTAAGTGGATGATGAACTCGTGTTCTTTTATTTAGTTTTAGTTTTTACGTCATTTGATCTAGGGCTGATAGCGCTGGGAAACAAAGCCTGCTGTGTGTGCGTAGTCATGGATGGTGAACGACCACTCACCTAACCCTGCTCAACTAGTCCACCAGCTGTGCCAGGGACGAGGGCCACCGATGGTGTTTGTGAGTTAAAGTAGGTTCCACGTCAGTACGGTTGGTACAATACAATGTCACCCAGAGAGCGTTTGCACACCTTCTATTTCTCATTAGGTACGTAGGAAAAAAAAAACAGTATCTTGACAAAGTTGAATAAAAGGATTCACGCACACTATCTTCACTTGCACAACTTTTAATCAGGCGACGTTTCGGTCACTACACCCGCATCTGGCGTCCATGATTTGAAAACAGTGAACGGTGAGTAGGCTACATGAAGTGATTAGCCTACAAGTGAAAATTAGCCTACAAGCGGGAATTCTTTTATTCAACTTTGGTACAGTACAGTACAATAAACAGTCGCTGAAATTAGAATTTTTATTTTTATTTATTTTTTACAGGATTTCTCGTTCTGTGTCTTTCTCTTCAGCTCATTCTATCTGGCCTTGGTGCAAGCCATTTGAAAGACACCTGAGAGATTTCAGCTCAACTGCTATCAGACAAATGAGAAGACACAAGGACACGTTTAGAGGGAATGAGAGGAAAAGCAAAATAAGGGGATTACTACAGTCGTATCCCCTGTAGTGCTGATAATAATATGGTAATCTAAGAAAAGAGATGTCGTAAGGAATATGAATATGTCTAGATGTCAACGCGACTCTGGTGCGATGAGAATATCTTTGGCCTGTAGTGAAGGGGAGAGGTGGGCGACCAACGCAGACTAGAGCGAGGGGGAGAGAGAGAGAGAGGATGTGATGCATAATAGATTGAATTTGTGTCAGGGGACTAAATTGATGATGATTGGGGGAGGGGTGAAACTATGGAGCATGTCTGGCTAGGGTTAGGGTTAGCTCAGTTAGCTTACTCTACAGCACTGGGTCTCAACCTATTGATGACACAGCACACTGTGTAAATGTCATATAAAATATAGGATGATCATACAAGAGGAGATGGCATAATCAAGGAGAAAGCTGGTCAAGGAGAAACCAGTATTAATTTGAACTGGGAATGGTATTATTACAGGCTGATTTCATTAGACTATATTTGAAAGAAAAGTAAAGTCTCAAGGCACATTCTGAACTGACTTCAAGGCACAGCATTTGAGAATCACTGCCATACATCTGTAGTTGGGCAAGGCCTGGCACAATACCTTTTTCATACTAGTGCAGCCACAGATCAGTACTGGGCAGTATGACTTCAGATAAGGAATCTTCACTTTGCATTTATTGCCTTCACTAGATTGGCTTCAGCCCTAGCTACAATGCCTCTATTCTCTCGGTTACTTCCAGCACCCGTCGTTACTATGGTAGATACAACCATCGCTGCAGGAGATCAGTTTCAGTTTGTTTTAGGGAACACCCTTTATGACTAGGCCTGAGTCACAACATAGATTAGCCTGAGCATAAACCGGAATGAGTGACATATTAATGACAAGGTGAGGGAGATGGGCATCACCTGAGGGCTCCACGTGTCATATTATCACAGTATCTGGGCCGTGATATAATATGTGATATATCGTCATTTATATTCCTGTATGTCTTTCATTTGTTTCTTTTAGTTATGAATCCATCACTAGATGGAATTCGAGGCCTTTCAGACTTTCACAGTCGGGTCAACTTGTGTTTTATGTATTTTCGGTAACATGGTGTGACGGATATCGAAATGGTCTGTCATTAACAACGTTGAGATGGTACAGTGGAAAACATCACACAATACCGTACCGTCTGTCATGTGTCCATTCCAGATTCCCCACACCTACCAAGTAAAGAAGAGAAAGATATAGGCAACGTTCATTTATTGTATTTCATTTAGAATTTGACTAAAAGCCTTATTTCCAGGACTGTTGGAAATGCTATACTGAATGACCTGTGTGTGTGTGTGTGTGTGTGTGTGTGTGTGTGTGTGTGTGTGCCCCATCAGATGGTTTCAATTTACCATCCCCATATCATCATTACATAGGCTAAATATTGTTGTTATAACCTTCTCCTGAGTGTTTGTGTGTCTGTGGATTGGCCAGGCTATAGTGGCCTCATATCTCAGAGTACACTGACTGGATTGCGGTTATCTCTCTAGAGATAAAGCTCTGCTGTTGGCCTGCACTATTAGAAGTATTTTAAAACAGGGATACTATAAACAAGAGATCGGTGCTAAATGACAAGGTAGCTCTCTTATCTTCATCTTCTGAAGTTAACAGGCCTCGCAGGCATTGTAGTCCCAACATTCAGCCTTGGAATGGAGTTATCTAGGCCTAACATGCAAATTGACATATCTAGGCCTATCAGGCAAATATTTTAGGTGTCGTTATGATGTACAACTGGCTAACACACTGCGTGCCAGCAGCTGCACGTGGGGGAACTAAGTAAAGAGTAAGCAAATGACCTCCTGCACATTGTGATCTACTTCCATGTCTCCTGAGAGGAGTCTCTGCATTGAGACACCTGTTAGCAAACCATGCTAAGACTTTCTAAGATGGCACTGTTTTTTTTGCTCTGGGTTCTCGAGCCAAGCACAACTGTGACTTCTTTACGAAGGTGGTTTGACATTTGTTTTAGTAATTTAATCTACTTTTAGTTTTTCTGAACAAAATGGACATAATTGGTTTGGTCCATTAATTAGAGACACATTGTCTCCTTGTTCCTTTCTCTTCTGTAGAACATTACAGGGGGTTTAATAGGGGAGTTGTCCTCTACGTCTTCCTTGCTTAGACACACATGACTCGGGTGTAGGTAAATGATGAAAAGCCATACATCTGTTTTAAAAGTTTTTCTGAAGAGTGATTATAGGCCTATTCAAATCTGAGCTTGTGAAAACTGTACGTTGGAGTGTTGCATACATTCACAGTTGAGGACAAGGCTGTGTGCTTCCAACACCTATAAAATTCACATTCCAAATGATTTAGGTTGACTTTACCAGCAGCAGTGCTCAAAGTGGAGTCCGGGGAGGGGGTTGTTTCACTGATATTTTCTCCACTAGAGGTTAGCCCAAGGAGAGAATGTCTAAGAATGACTCTTCTGATCGCTGGTTTAGGGAGGGCTTCCTCCTCCCACACCTCGGGTTTATCGTGTGAACTCTGTGTCCTCAACAGTAAGGCTAATCTAATATGAGTTCATGGGTTTTTCTGAGTTTACTTCAGATGAGGCCTAAACAGGTTTCACCCCCATAGGTTACATGCTTCACATTTGTCAGCCAAAAACACAACAACAGGAAAACAGATGATGAAGTATTCGTTTATGCTGTCTGGGTTAGACTTCTTGGGAACTGCTGTTCTCCTTAAAGCAGTTTATAAGAGACTGTGAGGATTTAATTGAGTTGGGGAAGTAGAGATCACGAGGATATGACTTCATCTTTCCTTTTTTTTTTTTTTAAACGTTCTAAAATATTTGAACTCTTCCGCCACAGCATTGAATTCAGCCTAATCCATGCATTGAGATTGTGTGTACTAAACTAAAGCATGTTGTCCTCATACCACGGGGGTTAACGGCGATGATCTTATACTGCAGTACCTAACGTCCTCCTTTCCATGCCAACCCAGTATTTCCACCCTTATTTCCACTCCGCCAGCTCACACGCCAACTGTAAACAGTTGTCTTTTCTGCGTATCTGTTAAATGATGGCGCATGATTGTTTGCGTGTGTTTGAGTGTGTTTTTTCCGTGTCGTATCCGAGGGGTGGATTTATTTGATATTGACCCTCTTCGGTTAGGGCTATTTGTAGCCCTTAGGAACAATAAATGAATGCAGGTGTTCCTCTGCGGAGGCTGTCGCCGACCTGTGATTGTAGTGTTTGTCGTGTTCTAATGATACACCACGGGTCCGTAAATGCTGAGTCAGATCTGTAATTGTAGTGAACTGTTGATTGCTATGCAGAACTGCAGTGGTAGGAGCTACGTTAAGCCGGTGATGGCAGTGGGTGAGTGTGTGTTGGTAGTATGTAATAGCACACTGCCTTACTATAGGGGTCTTTTTAGCGACGGTAGCATGCTATTCATCCAGTGTACAGTACGTTATTGCAGTGGTAGAGGCAGTGTTAAGCCTGTGATAGTTTCCCCTCTGTCTAGAGGCTTTCAGGCCGTCAGCTGACTGCCCCACTAGAGTGGGTCACGTTCTCCATAATAAGCTATGGAATGTCTGTCTTCTCTTTCTCTCTCGTTCCCTTTTTTCCCTCTCGCTCTCTCCTTCGCTCTTACTGTCTTTCAGTGTGCCTTTTTCTTTTTCCCTCCCAGTTTTTGTCTCATTTGCTCTCTCACACCCCCCCTCCACCCCTCCTGAGTCATGGGACTCCTGTGGTGGCCGTCTGTTAATCTGCCCATCCTCATCCTCATTCCACTGGCTTCTTAGGGAGGCAATCTGATGACATATAGGCCTATTTATTGGGCCATCGTCATTGTGTGTGTGTGTGTGTGTTTTGGGCGTGTTTCAGTATTGCATAACATACCATGATGACAAAGGCATAAAGGCAAACATGGGAAACACACTGTATTGCTGACTGGGCTGGTACTACAAGATAAACTATCAAGTCTCCTCACCATAGGTCAGCCTGCATGATGGCCTAGTTTCCCTACCTTCTACCTCCTATACAGCCTTCATGAAGACCATGTTTCCCTACCTTCTACCTCCTATACAGCCTGCATGAAGACCATGTTTCCCAACCTTCTATCTCCCATACAGCCTGCATGAAGACCATGTTTCCCAACCTTCTATCTCCTATACAGCCTGCATGAAGACCATGTTTCCCAACCTTCTATCTCCCATACAGCCTGCATGAAGACCATGTTTCCCAACCTTCTATCTCCTATACAGCCTGCATGAAGACCATGTTTCCCAACCTTCTATCTCCTATACAGCCTAGCCTGCATGAAGACCATGTTTCCCTACCTTCTATCTCCTATACAGCCTGCATGAAGACCGTGTTTCCCTACCTTCTACCTCCTATACAGCCTTCATGTCATTAAGACCATGTTTCCCTACCTTCTATCTCCTATACAGCCTGCATGTCATAGCACCTGATAATAGAACGTGACTAATAATGTGCCATAAAGCTTATCATGCTCAGACTCTGCACACAGGTGTGTGTTTGTTTATGGAACAGCGATGGCAACAAATGGAGAAAATAGGACAGAGGAAGAAGCTGACAAGAAATGAGTCTTCGGCTACTTACTGGGACTAGGCAGTATTGGAGCCATGTTCATGCCAAAATCATGTCAAGCAATTCAATTGATGTTCACATGATATTCCCTGAAATATCTCAGATCTCCTTTCATATCATAATTTCATCAGATGAGAGATAATAAATGGTAATGTTGAATTACCGTACATCTAAAGGCCTGGTGTTACACAAGCAACTTTTACATGCATCTTGGGTACATGCAACTGAGTTGCATCAGAATTGCATAGTACTGTGTAACACCCCATGCAACTAATAAGAAAGTTGTCTGTAATTTGAAAATGAGCAGCTGCAACTAAATTGCATGTATAGATGACTGTGTAACTACAGCCAGGGCAGGATTACCCCTCAGTTATTGAAGGGAAGGGGCTGTTCTTTGCTGTCACCTATGTCATAGGATCATAAGATCATAGGATTTTGTCGTTCTTCTGGGTCCCTCTCCTAGGTACGGCATCCGTCCAGAGAACGTTATCGTGTACGGACAGAGCATCGGTACTGTCCCCTCCGTGGACCTGGCCGCTCGCTACGAGAGCGCCGCCGTCGTCCTCCACTCCCCCCTCACCTCCGGCATGAGAGTGGCCTTCCCAGACACCAAGAAGACATACTGCTTCGACGCCTTCCCCAAGTGAGTGTACTGTCCACACAGAATGATGTAAATGGAGATGGATGTAGAGATGCAGCTATTTAAAGACCTCACATGCTCAAGCACAGTTCAACATACACATGGAGAGAATGTGTGTGTTTTATCACGCAAGCGTTGAGATTTATTTGTGTTAGCAGACATGGTTGCACACAGACACGCACGCACACGCACACACACGCACACACACGCACACACACGCACGCACACACACACACACACACACACACACACACACACACACACACACACACACACACACACACACACACACACACACACACACACACACGCACACACACAGAAATGTATATAATATATATATGATGCAAACACACAAATGCACAC
>OMKL01049210.1:0-10325 GCA_900302295.1 Parasudis fraserbrunneri
CGTGTTTGTGTGTCTTCTGCATTCGTTTCTTGTGTATGCATACGTGTGTGTGTGTGTGAGAGAGAGAGAGAGAGAGAGAGAGAGAGAGAGAGAGAGAGAGAGACTGCTGCATGTAGGAATAACCTAACAAAGATGCATTTCTCTCATTTAAAAAGGACATATTATCATATCATATCATGTGAGGTGTCAATCATTCTCTCACTGTAGCATACAATAAGACCTGGGAGGACCCTCACAGATACCCAAGCTCCTATGTCAAGTCCTGGACTGAGTCCACACATCCTAAATATAACCTGCTATGGCATGCGCTCTGGTCTGCTCCTGGGTGACGTCCACTGTGCTTTTGGGACTCGAATAACACTGGCCGGCTGGCTCAAGGCGTGCGTAAAAATGGATGGACTGACACGCCATGTGGCCAATTTGGCTCCACAGAGTAGACCCCAAATTAAGTTGAACTTGGATAATTTGATTCGCCATGCAGTTTCCTTTTCAGAATTCATGTTTACTGTACAATCAGCGCATGCACTGTGTTTAGGTTACATCTCTCTCCCCATCCTGACCACTCACCCATGTTGTAGCCATATGGAGACTCTGTGGCTCCGTCCTGGAGGCTAGCCAGGATCTCCCCCTTCCCGACATCGCTGTCCCCCACCAGAAGAAACTTGAGCAGAAAGTCGTACGCCTTGGCGGGACTTGTTCTGTGGTTCATCCTCACGGCAGGCTGTTGCCGTGTTCCATCATGGAACACCGTTCACGATAGCAAGTCTTCAGGTCACTTCTGTGGAGCGCGAGTCCCAAGTCGAGAACGGAGCAGATGCGCCAAGTAACAAAAAATACTAAAAAATAAATAAATAAATAAAAAAACGGCTGTCCAACCCACTTATAATCTATGACATCCTGTTCATATGGCAAGTCTCTCCGTGATTAGAAATTAGAACCCCAAAGCTAATTACTATATGCGTAAAAAATATGCATTTTACCCAAATTTCGTTCCAGCCTTTAGTGAAAGCTACAAGTGTCCAACGTGCGACCCGCCGTGCAATGACACAATGTTAACATGGATTACAGCAACTTGCCACTGTATTATCAGGACCTCGCAACAAACTGTCCCTTGCGCTCAAGCAACATTACACTAACCAACTTTCATTTCCTGCCACTATGGTCTGAATAAATAACCATAAAACGATCACGTTTGTCACCATAATCCGTTTCTTTGGACTGTAGACCAGCTACGCTGTGCAGCTCGGGCACCCCTGACGGCTCTGTGGTTTCCTCACTCCTTGCTAGCTTTCTCCTGCGAAGGTGGAGGGGTCGAGCTCAGCTTCGATATGGTTGGTTCAACTGTATTGGGTTGCTAGGGCAGCCTCGAAACTGTAGTCGACGCTGAAAACGTCCATCAAAATGAATAAATACCCATTTGATAGAGGGATGTAGCGAACGATCTCCCAGCCCGTACGGTCTGAGCGCAAATAATGCACCACAACACCGATTTGTGGTCAGCGGAGAGGTATTCTGTAATGTGGGGCGGGTGAAATTCTGGTCGTTTTCAGCTGATTTCAGTTCAGCGTTTAGGGGGTCAGCGCAGCCAATGGCTTGGCAGGGGACAGCATGGTGCGGTTTGTTGTTGTTTTTCTCTAGGCTGATGGACACTGACGTAGAGCATCAGCAATACCAAGGGCTGCATTTTGCATTGAATCAGAATACAATGGACCACTGACGATTGTCACCTCAACTGTTCAGTCCAAACAAAAGCCTCACATCGTACTGAAAACAAATGACCCCAATCCTTTATAGTTTGATTATAATAAGTAGGCCTAAGGCTATCAAGAAATGCCTGGCCTAATTAGGGTGCAATCATACTGCTTTGTAATGACAAATAGCTTACCCTTCAAATGCAATACCTTGTCTATATTTAAACCAAATGTTGATGAACGTTGTGCAAACATTTCCCTGAGTAAACAGTGAAAAGAGGCAGCAGTTATGTTTACATTTGTAGGGATGCCTAAGGTCTGATGATTGGAGTAGTTACATAACTCAAGAGGAACTGGCTCTGTGACCAGATTGCGTAATTGCAGACAAGCAACATGAGTTTGGTCGGGTGGCTGGTTATTAATATGGACATTTGTGCAGGAATAACACAACTATACATTGAATAGGTGTGTAGTCCATAAATAAATATGGAAATACATTTTGTTGATGCTTTAACAAAGGCCAAAGGGGGTTAGGTCACGTTCATATAAACACTTTGATTCCCTGTGGGCCAATACATTTTCATTAACTAAGCATATTTGCTTTCAAATAATACCCAGTGTCAGTCACCTTACAATATAAATGAGATTATCATATCCAATCCATCATTATTCACCACCAAAATATCTGAACAGTATAGGCTCTCCCTTCCTGCCCTCTAGTGGTCAACGTGGGGTAGTACACACAACACAAACGTGATATCTTTAGGTGAATCAGAGCCCCATCACAAAAGTTAAATTCCCGTATTTGTTATAATTTATCGCGTTTCAATTACAGTCTTCAAGACACTTAATAAGTGAACTATTTACCACATAGATGAACGTTTCACAGCTGTCATTGACATGATATCAAGGTCCATATTCACAAAGCCTCTCAAAGTGGGGAGTACTGATCTAGAGTCAACTTCAGTCTGTTAGTTTGAATAAGGTCATGAGGGCGAATGCTCCTGGTGACTGACCCCAGATCAGCCCTCCTACTCTGGGAAGCATGGTAAAAATGGCCTTTTTGCATACACACAAAGCCTTCTCTTGTGGAATCACAGCTAGACCAATCAGAAGTGCTTTACAAAGTGATTTCGAGGTTAATGTCTTTATATCGACACAAATAACAATACAGTTCAGTCTTATAACTTGGCGTCTAACAGTGTAGACATATCAGTTGTAACTGTATCCAGGCAAGGGCAGTCTCTGTCCTTCTTTGGCCTCGAAGAAGGTGTAGGAGAGGGTGATGGTGTCGACGCGGGCCATCCTGGGGTCCTCGTCGAACTCTGGGTCGATGTAGAAGAAAACGGGCATGTCCACCTCCTCCTGAGGGTTCAGCCGCTGCTCCTCAAAGCAGAAGCACTGGGGGGGGGTTTAGAGGGACAGCACACATGACATAAACAGAGGGTTAGCCGATGTGGAAGAAAATACATTTCACAATATTCAGAGGGACTTTTTTTCCAGTCAACAATGTATATCATTTACGATATCTGCTTTGGTATAGGAAATCACATGTTAAGTTAGATAATCTGATGTTCAATCTGATGTTCAAACTGAGTGTATAGCAGGGCATGGCTGAAAAAGAGAATACATGCGCAGTATATCTTCCCTGCTTAACGGAACACCTCAAAACAACATACTGGTACATCTAATTTAGTAGAGCCTTAGGCTAACATATAAGTGTCAGCTCTCCAGGTTTGGAAATAGAAACGCTGCACGTATATATTTCCGGCTCTCCGAGGTCTGGATTTCAGGAGTCATTACGTCAAACACTAGCACGTATCAACTCCCGCGCAATATGTTTGTCAACTACAACAGTTTGAAGATGGCTCTCTGTCGCAGCAGCCTTCCCTCTAAGGGGCGATGGTTACTACATTATTGGTAGAACTTAGAAATTACGTTGCTGTTGAAGGCTCGGCGATTAGCCAGTTAGCTCGGTCTTGGGAATGTTTTGCCCAACACTCGCAACTCTTTCTCCCCAGCCGATCCAGGCTGTTATGTTAATGAATAGAGTATATAGGCATGGTTTACTGTATTTATGTTCATAAACACTCCTGGTGTCACCTTCCTTTAAGGTTAAATCAAAATGCTCTACAAGGAATTTTGTCTGCATAGGATGCATGCTCATTTCTAAACTGTTGTGAAGTGGGGTATAAAAACAATGGCTAGACTTCAAAAAGTAAATTGTTTATATTGATTGATTCTTTAATTTAGCAGATAGGACAGTCTCTGACAATAAAAACAGAAAAGGTGAGGATAACAGACTTCTTTCCATTTTGGTTGTTGTTGGTACACTACCTGGATCTTGTTGAAGTACTGCCCTGCATCGTAGGGAACAACGTTGTAGGTGGAGATGCCAATAACAGGCTTGTCTGTGGGATTCTTGGCTCTGTAGAAGGCCAGGGCAGTTTCACCTGGTACCACCTGTAGAGTATGCACACACACACACACACACACACACACACACACACACACACACAGTTTTTAGTTTCTGAAAAGTGTGAGCACAACCATTGAGTATTGTGATGCCCTTACCTTGAATAATAGACTAGTTTGGATTACTTAATATGTTTTAGCATTGAATAGCATGTTTTTTTTTTTGCAATTTCAATTAAACATGAGAATCGCATGACAAACCTCTTGAGTACATGTTCTAAGCTGCCTCATAAGTTATTCATATGTACAGTAGAATACTACACACAACACCTCTCCTTGCCTATATATATTCCTAGCTGTTATGGGCTATTATTGAAGCGGTGGGGTAAGAACACTTACAGTATGCACTGCAAAAAATCTCCATCTTAACCATGAATTCACTGTTGCACTGAATCTTAAATCCCAGATTTTTGTGATCATACCAGTGTGGTCTGTATGCACATACATTCTTGAAGAGCTTGAGCTGTAGATAGAAAATGCAGTATTTCTTAAACCATTGTAAATTGGAATATAGATTTGTTTTACTCCAGTGTTTACAAACGTTGTTGTTGTTGTTGTTGTTGTTGTTGTCGTTGTCGTTGTCGTCGTCGTATTAGTAGTGATAGTAGTAGCAGTATAATACAGTTGTATTTGGTGGTATAGGATCCACTCTCAAGATCTTCTCAGTGCAATCAGTGCTGTGCAAGCCTGCAACAGATTTGGCTGAGAGCACAAATCCCCTATATATTCCCTATAATATTCTGAGCAGAGCCTTAGCAACCACATCCTCAGATGATGTGATACTGACAATTGAGACATTAAGCCAGCATGTTATGTAGAGAGCATATCTAGATGATAAAATAGATTGATGCAGGTGGAGGCTGGGGTGGTGGAGGGAGTTTTTACAAGCGCCATTGGGCAGCAATGCAGCATGGCGTGCAGGCAGTGGCAGAGTGCAGCCATGCACTGAATGGTGAGAGACAGAACAGCTTAAATGGACCGCCCCCGTGACAAGTTTTAGCCCTGTTGATTATGATTGGTGTGCATGATTGATCAGCTGATCACGATGATCGGCACGTATGACTTCCTTGTCCTGCATGAACTAATGCTAAAGCTATATATTTTGTGGCTGTAAAACTCATATTTACCTGTTTTCTAGAGTCAGTCCTTGTATCAAGAGCTATATCTTATTTTTGTGGTGGGACTACTCATTTGTTTATGTTTGGATCACTGATTATTTCAAGTGTCAAGTTTATTTGTCACTTGGATACAAATGGACATAGAGGATTGGGCCTTTAAAATCTAATTTTCTTGTGAAACAATGTGCCAATGCGGTGAGATAAATTCACTCCCTTCAATACAATTCAGCCTGTTTTAAGGATTTTCTTGTAATAAGCAACATTATCTTGAAACCAGTTCAGCTGTATTGAAATAAGTTAAATGATCTCACCCAGCTGAAAGATGTTTTCACTGATTTCAAGAAAATAAGATTTAAAAAATCAATATAAGATTGAATAACTTCTAACTTAAATTGAATGCTTAAGAGATAAATTGTTTGCGGTGTGTAGTCCATAGGCTACATATACCAGTAGAAGGTTTACAATGAGATTCTGTCAGAGCATAACTGATGTAAGATAAGTGTGTCCATAATGACATTACCTAGGCCCATCTCACAGCTACTGAGGAGGAGAGTGACTGAATGCCAGCATCTCACAAACAATATTACATATTGAGAGAAAAAGAGAGGAACACAGGTCGTACAACAGATCTTCCGTAGATCTTAAGAAAACCTTTCAGGTAGCGGGTGGAATTGACCTATCTCAAACTCTGCCCTCTTTTCTTGATCCTCCAATCACAACTGTTGCTCCTTTTTGTTCGTCAGAGGAAAGTGACAGTTGCGATCGGAGGATCAAGAAAAGAGGGCGGAGTTTGAGATGGGTCAACTGACAAAATTTACAAGCCACCTGCCAAATGTATCAGCGTTTGGCTGGTGACTGGTGTAATCATTTCCCCGACCTGACCGCAAGTAACGGGGGCAACCATAACGAGGACTCAGCTCTTACGTAGATCTCGGACTGCTGCGGCCGGAAGTTCCACTGCATGCTGGCGTGCGTGTCGGCGTTGAAGGTGACTTTGATGACGCGGTCCTTTACTGGCTTCATGGTCTCCACCTGCTCCATGTCGTGGCCCGCCACCGCCATACCTCCCAGACCCGTCGCCTGGCAGACAGACAGGCGCAGACCGTTAGCATCCATTTACGCGTGGGCTACTTCACCGCGCTACACCGACACGCTCTACCCAGGGGCGTACCGAATAATCCATGCCGATTTGTGATTCGTCACATTTGAATGTGGAGCACAAACCACATTGATCTGTAAAATTGTGATAAAAATTCATGTGTTTATTTGTTCACTTAGTTTATAAACACAATGCTGTGAACTAATATCTTGTTGTGAGATTTGAATCGCATGTATTCAATTATTTCTACATGATCAGTCTGCTCATATTTTGTGCCCATTATAATCATGAATTGAAATGAAATGGAATCAAATTTAACCAAACCATGGTCAAAATGTTAATGTTATGATGCATTGAACTTAACAGAGTTCCCCCGATACAAAATTCCAGTACCATGAGCCCGTGGTACCGGCAGTGAGAAGGTGGTACGGTAGATCCATGGATTTAAAACAAGATTTGACTCTGGCTAGACTGATATAGGATTTTTGGCTCCCATACAGATTTTGATATGTGGGAGCTTATATTTCCAATAACCAATAACGGCTATCTGCCAATATACTTTTTTTCTAAGACTGTATGAAAATAGATGTAATAGATTACTTGTAAATATCCATGTTTTTTTTTCCATTTAAAAAAAGTCAGTAAAGATTGAACATAAAACATTTTAATTTAATTTGAGCAAAACTTTGTACTGCTAATTGCTTTAACCTCAAACAAATAAGAAAATCATTTTTGTCTCACACAAATAAAAAGCCTCATGCTTAAAGGCTACACCTAACCTGACATGTAAAATAATATTGGCTGACTGGTATATCTGTTTAGCTCGAATAAGATACAGGCTATATCTAACCTGACATGTAAAATAATATTGGCTGACAAGCATGTCTGTATAGCTCTAATAAGATACAGGCTATATCTAACCTGACATGTAAAATAATATTGGCTGACCGATATATCAGTTTAGCTCTGATAAGATATAGGCTACATCTCAGCACACATGATACACATCTATGCCAAAGTTAGCACTGATGAGGAGGAACACTGCTTTGGCTGATCATGCCATGGAGCTGTGACTGTTTTTTCCCCTGAGATTCGAGTATCCTTACATAATAGAAAAGAGAACAAATTAAATGTATCTTCAAAGCAGCTGGAAAACCTGACACATTTACATTTTGGATTCTTTAGACAGCCCTCTTCAAGCATCGTGGCCTAGTTCTTGGCCCATCTCACCTGGCAGTAGAGCCTGTAGAGGGGCACGGCAGCGTAGGACAGACCAATCATCCCCACCCCAGCAGCAGCGATGTAGGTCAGCACCGTCTTATTCCTCGTCCTCCATTCCTCCTCCTGGCTCCTGGTCTGTTTCTTACGGCTCTTGGCACCCCGGGTCTGTGTGTTGAAGCGGAGGGGGACCCTCCGTGAGAGGAACTGTTGGGCCTGACTGTGCAGACCCTTCACGCCGTCGCTCCGGGACGTTCGGACACATCTGGTCAACAGCACCGAGTTCTTACAGCAGCAAAGGGACTCCCTGACGAGGACGGGGAACAGCATGGCTGAGTGTAGCACACTGGACCAGTGCGAGGCTACTCACCTGGAGGATGAAAAAACACTGTCACCTCGTCCTGTTTACTGTTTGTTCAATGCATAATGCAAACAACAGGTGACTGAACAAGCAGGTGGTTATAATTAAATGACAACAGTGGCCAATGAACTGTGGCTTTTGTTGGCAAGACACGTCATGACTGACGAGAATACTGAATTTAGTCAGCAACAATAAAGAGCCATTCTCAACCACGTCAGTTTAGGTTCATATAAGATTACTGCATACCAAGCAAACAGCTGACTATATAGCAGCCTAACGTTACCCTTCATCTGGCTGACCAACCAAACCGAGTAAAAATCAAGCATGTTCAGCTTACAGTATCAGTATGTACGACAAGCTGTCATAACTTATCAAACAGTACTTAACGATAGCATGTAGCAAATTAATATGGACTGATGTTTCAGCAGCTAAAGTAGGCATATTAACAGCATGAGACACTATATAACGCTAAAAAAACAATCTGTTGAATCAAAAGAGGACGGACTGTTCACTAGCTTTAGCTACTCATTGTTTAGAAAGACAGATACCTTAGTATAATAATTCCACTTTCTGACACCCTTGGATAATGCAACATTACAAAACACCAGCCTTTTGCAGCAGCCCACACATTCCTCCTCCAAGGAGCCTTTTCGACTATGGTTCCGCCAACTTCAGTTCCGCCTGCATCTCACCACTGATTCGTGTAAATTTAACGTAACATTCTCCTATATTACCCTTTAAATGTATCACAATATCGTTATGATATGGCAATGACGATGACTATATTTGTCAATTCTGCTATGCTCTCGTAAATTTCTTGCGTATAAAATATTTCAGATATGATATCGGTTTGTGTTTAATTTAATTAATTCATAAGGCGAACGTTTCTGTTGCTTCCACATAGACGTCGACTCACCTATAGTATACAGCAGGCCAGTAATGGTCGAAAAGGTCAAAATAATTGCAATAGAATTTTTTTTTTCACAGTTCATTTCAGGAAGGCCTCCACTTTAACATATTAAAAGTCTAACAAAATCAACAGATGGGAAATATTATATTTCCTGACAATGATTTGGGGAGGTAAGTTACCACAATTGAACAGGGAAAAAATATTAAATTCATCCTATCAGAATGGAATTTTGCATGTTGAATATAAACACAAATGCAACAAATCATGTGTTGTATTATGACTTTTATTAAGTTTGCTTGACAAAGCCAACTTACTGATATTGTAATGGCCTTTTTGCCAACGCTACTCCTACAGCTTTGAAGCTACCAGCTTCATTGCTTGGCATCTTCAGGCTATGCCTGTGGGGTGTGCTTGTGCTTTTTGTATGTATAGCTCACTTCCTTTCTTTCACTTGTTTTTTCATCATATTATCAACTTTTACACCATGGCCTGGGTGAATACTCGTCCATTAAAATATGGCAATGTGCAGCTCGCCGGGCGTTTTCCCTTACTTAAGATAGAGGCTTCCAACTTGCTATACAACAACCCAACTAATGAATGTCCATGCATTATAGTTATCAGAACACTTTTCCCCCTTGAAGTTAGAGTTCATTTGGCCTTTTACAAAGAGGCTTGTCAAAAGAATATTGAATTATTTTGGAAAAAAACCCCGTTATGAATGGCGATGATAGCAGATTTGTGTCATTTTTTTCATGTAAAATAACTTCACAATATAGAAATGACTAAATATATTAAAATAAGCTTCTGTAAATTACCAGTTATTTAAGAAGCATCATGTCAAATGTGGTGGCTATATTTACAAGTTAAGTTGGGGGAAAAATAGGTTTAATTAAGAAAATGGCAGTTGGCATAAAAATGTTTCATTTAAATATTTATCACGGTTTTTCATTATTGTTTTATATATGTAATGTAGTCAGTAAATTCACCAAAAACCCAAAATGATTTTGAATTTGACAACAAAACTTTCCTCCATCTGAGAGGAGTAAGCATGGGCAGAATCGATGTCCCCTCTTTTACTTACATTTTCATGCCAACACTACTACCTGTTTCTGAATGATAGCTAAGGAACATGGGGTCACTCCAAAGAGGGCTCTGTGCAATTCATAGACACCCTCAACCAACACCATCCCACCATTTCAGTCACACACACTTGATCAGAACCAGATGGAGTTATTCGATACCACCACATACAAAGGCCCAGATTTCAGTACAATGCACAAACTAGACTCCAATGTGTATTTTAAACCCACAGACACACACACACACACACACACACACACACACACACACACACACACACACACACACACACACACACACACACACACACACACACACACACACCATTGCCCTGTATTTTATTCAGATATAGACTGATAGTGGTAGACCTTCA
>OMKL01049215.1:0-10458 GCA_900302295.1 Parasudis fraserbrunneri
TTCTTGCACACATTAGTAGATAGCCAGACAGATACCCAGACAGATAGCCGGACAGATAGCCAGACAGATAGCCGGATAGCCAAAGACAGGCAAGGGTGTCTATTCATCATTCTGACTTACCTCTATCACTATCATACAGGTAGGCAAACTTGTCCCACTTGTAGTACTCGATGAGGCTGAGGAGGGGCCCCTTGATATCAGGCCTCATCTGGATTATAAACTGCTGAGTCCCATCCAAGGGGAAGCTGGGAGTTATGAAGGAGACGTGGAGTGTCCCGCAAAACGACGTTATGGTGTTGACTGACTTCTTATCGTAGAATCCAAAGATGGCGTAGACTCCTCTTGAGAACTGTGAACAGACTAGGAAGGAGGAAACAATGCATTAGGGGAACGGTGAAAGAAATGCATTAGGGGAATGGTGAAAGAAATACATTAGGGGAACGGTGAAAGAAATGTTTATTTGCACCTTGGGTGATAAATCCTGGGATGCTAACACAACTTTATCCTATACGATGGTATTTTCACAGATAACACTGTCTAGACATCCAACAACTTTATGACAATCCCTTGGTGCACATTGGAGCTGTACGTTGCTTTGAAAGGATCTGGGGAGAATTGCTCTTTTAGTTGATGAACAGAATGTGTCTGTCCATAAGCACTGGCAGGGGACCCCTTGTTTCCAACAATGAAACAATTTTGCCAGTGACATCATGTTAAACGTTACAGAGAAGTTACCTTTTAAGACAGACACTACATTCCCTCAATATGGTGGAACTGTCTGAGCAGTGTGGAAGTGCCGTACCAGTTAGCTATTCACCAAAACGACACATTCATTCTTGATGTGGGATGTCTCTCTGTAGTGCACAGTGGTATGGCCTCTACATGTATTTTTCAAGCCACAGTGGATGTGTCTTTCGCTTGATTTATGCCCAGGGAGGACTTTTTTCAGGGTCAGGGGGTTGTCCTCTTAGAATATGTAGTGGGGGTAGATACGGTATAGTACGTGGCTTCACTACAGCCTACAGTCATACATAAACATCACGCTGGTCTACTGGGACCTATTTAATGTCCTTAGAACATCGTCTGTGCAGGGGTAACACCATTAAACTTTAATAATTGCTTTTATTCTAGCATACACTGGGATATAGAACCGACACATATGATCCCTTGGTATGCTTCTGTAATTTATCCCAGCTCTTTATATTCCATGATCATCTCGGTCACTACATGCTGATTTTGCAGAATCACCTTTGTTTAAGATTTCATGACCCATTCCCAGCCACACAGTGCACATTTCCTTTGCCTGGCCTCTGATATTCATAACGCATGGGAAAGAAAGGGGAACAGTGCAGCATCTGCTTAAAGGTAAATATAAATACTGAATGTCTACAGTATTTAGGTCCTGTGCTGCAGGCTGGTGAACAGCAGTCAGCAAATTGGGGTGTTGCTTGTAAAAGCGTATTGATCATATGTTAGTTAATCAGGCTTATTGACTTGGACATGTATGTCCTCCAATGTAATTAATGCAATGACTCATTTCCTCTCCCACTGTAAAACTGGAATGACTTGCTGACATTGGGAATTGTAAACATAGATATTAGCTGGCCCGGCTATAGGAGCCATATCGCCACTTCTTTGTTGGCTGTTTGATGCAAAGATGCTGGACGGGCATGTTTCTTGAAGTCTTTGAAATCACTGGAAACTAAACACTTCGTCATCTTGCTGCCCTAGTGGTTGATATTTTCATCCTACTGCATACTCAGCTCTGCTCAATCTGTGATGTCATTGTGCCTCTTTTTTTCCTAGACAGGCTTTCACAGATTGGGGTGGGGCAAAGTGTGCAGCAGGGTGAACATATCAAACATTAGGGCAGCAAAAGAGCCATGTGTTTAGTTACTTTTTAAGGCCTGTTCTGTTTCTTTTTCCTCTGGCGTAGCAGCTAATGACATCTCCCACATTGTCTTGCAATTGAAACGTTAATATAGGCCTACAGAAAATAGCCTAAAATCAACTTCAGGGCAGGAAATGGGAATGTCCTCTTGCACATTAACATTGAAACTGCATCTCACAAATCCCTTACGGTTCCAAAACATGCAGAGCTTGTCAGAAATTGGTCTACAAGGCCCGAATGGACTTCAATTAACAGGCCAAGGCCGGCATTCATCCAAGGCCAGCATTCACATCTTTCCAAAATCTTTACTGTTCTGTTGACTTGGCAATTAAATGTTCATCACGGTCACCTGCAGAGCAGCGCTAACGGCAGCTCGATCACTCCATCAATTTGTGATGCCATCTCTAATCCTCTTAGCTGATGACAGAACTCATTGATGTGTCTCCTGAGAATTCACCCTGACTCATCAAGTCTGATTTCGGCTGGGCTAACTGTAAGCTAATATAGCCTTAAGTGACTCCTCTGTCGAGTAGCACATTCAGATAGCAATATAATTTCCCCCAGAAATGTAACGGCCAATGAAGAATGGAAATGTCCTAAGAGGTGATGGTGAAGAAGTCTTGGTTTAACTGATGAAAACTGACAATAAAATTAATAAAATGTCTAAACAAAACAATTTCAAAGTTTCTCTAGACATTCTGTCAGGGAAATGTTTTTAGCTGTGTGTTCTGGAAGTGAGTCTTGGGCTACTCCTCCCAGTTAGCTCTTCTAATAGTGATGCATTGCATCACAGATGTAACCTTCACCGAAAGTTTTGGATTTCCCTCCAAATTATTGATACGGTTGATGGATTATGGTGTGCTTTTCTCACTCTGTCTCTCCTGAATCAAGGTCATACAAACATCAGTCTTTGAAGCCATAGAGCAGTAGAGCTTTCCCTCTGTTTCTCCTTCATATTACAAAGAAATGTCCGCTGTCAGGTTGCAGGGCTTTTAGTCTTCACCGACACATCAGAACAGCGTCTGAGTTTGCTAAGGCTTAAAAATGGTATCATGGTTAGAGGTCCACATCTTAAGGACTATTTGGCAGATGATGCAGTGTAATAACATGTTATTTCATTACCAAATATCACAGTTCATGTACCAGAGGACAGTGCCAATTTCACCATGCTATAGATTTGTTTTTGCAGGGTCTATAAGGTAACAAAGGTAGTCTGCACTTACTTTACATAAACATATACAAATATATTTTAAATAAATTAAATCAATAAATAAAATAAAAATAATGGGGAAGAGCTTTTCATTGACAAAACAACTACATATCTTCAACATGGTGTTTGGACATTTTTAATTAAGCAAGAAAACACAGGTCACAAACGGTTAACTCTTAAGAATGGTGAAGGTTGAGAGAAAGCAAATAAATCCCTGTCACATTTCACTGGTTTCCTAGTATTTGCATTTGGAAATACCCCCTAGACCCCAATGTCTGGGGAAAAAAGTCATAAATCTTTATTTATGTTGTTTGTTTGTTGTTGACTAGAACACCCTAATTAGACACCCTAAGCAAAAAGCTGAAACAAATCGTATTATTACTCACTGCTGTGTCTATAAGCTGTGGTTTACACCGAGTTTTTACTCAATATCTTTCTATTAAAAAAACAGCCAAGTTCTTACTTAATCTGGGGAATGTTCTGAGAAGATAAACGTAATGCTGATTTACTGGGGGACTTAGTTGTAATCCCAACAATGTTGCTACGAGACAATATTGTGTAGTGCATTTCCAACATGCGTATGTATGTATGCATGTGTGTGTGTGTGTGTGTGTGTGTGTGTGTGTGTGTGTGTGTGTGTGTGTGTGTGTGTGTGTATTGGGGAGCAGGGCCTATCAGAATCTTGCCACAAACCTACAGCACCACTGAACCAGCTACATGCAGCCCTTTCACCACCAGGCAATAAGATCAAAGGAAAGGAGACAAGTTCACAAGGGTCATATTGAAAATAAGAATTATGAGCACATGTGACTACATGACATGTGACATGTGACAAAAAAGCAATACAATAAATGGAGATGAAAACATGCTTCCACAGTAACAGTTATTGTTTTGATGTGCATATTTTCTTTTCTTTCATACCTTCTGGCACACATTAAGTTTCTCAATGAAAAGTCAAGTTATTTGAATACAACAGAACAGCTAAATCAGAAGAAAAGTGCAATGGAATCATGGTGTGATGGACTATAGCACCGTGTGGGTTATTGCTACTGGGTTCGTACAGGAGAAAATGGTCGTATTATCATAAATTCTGAGAGAGTTGTATGCACAGAATCCTAATAGGCTGTCTTTCTGTTTCGAGACTGGCCAAGCCGGTGGGATTTCATTTATATGCATGCCATGGCCTCGATGCTGAAACCCTTGGACGCTGCCTACCGCCATGCCCTTACCGTAGATTTATAACAGGTGAGTTGTTTTTGAAAGCACCATTATGTTTTGTATCAGACCCTGAGTACTTCTCTGTCTACAAGACGGAGGAGGTAGTCCATTGGGCTACAAAGCGCTTTTATCAAAGCTCCCATCATATCTGACATCGCTTATTGAATTTAGATTGACAAAGCACAGCACTATATCATTGGACTGGATTGTTTTCAAGACACCTGAAACATAAACTAAACTTGGAACGATTGCTTTCAGTTGTACCGCTATTTACTGAAAATTCAGACCGGAGTTCCTTCTTCCCTGGATGCTTTTACAGAACAGGTGGTAGACCTGTCTAAAGAGGACTGTATATGTTTTTAACTTCTTCTTGTATTCTGTTGTAGGACAGGTAGTGTATGTTAACATGGCTTGTGAGCAACATGCTGTATTTTGCTGTTAA
This sequence comes from Parasudis fraserbrunneri, assembly GCA_900302295.1. Taxonomy (NCBI): domain Eukaryota; kingdom Metazoa; phylum Chordata; class Actinopteri; order Aulopiformes; family Chlorophthalmidae; genus Parasudis; species Parasudis fraserbrunneri. Next base: position 4,762 of record OMKL01049215.1, read on the forward strand.
AGAGAAGGGCTTCCCCCTCTTAAGCGTGAGATACTGTACAGTGCCCTCATTAATTCTTGGCACCCTAGGTAAATGTGAACAATTGTGTGTAAGTGTGAGATATTTAACTTTTTAAGGTATCCAATGGAGTTTATGACCACTGGTTGATGAAACTGGCATTATAGCACACAGTAGTAGAAAAGGGGTCCCCGAAAATTATGTATCATGTGTTCTTCCAGCACACGCACAAGGACGCACAAGCATGCCATGAGCACGGGGTGACATAGAACACAAAAAGAGTGCACTGGAGGCGTGTAAACACGCCCTTGTGCCTAAAATGTGTTGGTCTACGCTCCTCCTCGACATCTAACAAGCTAACTGCCTGTCAATCAAAGGAGGTCGGACTCATTACAACTTTGCCAAAACCGAAAGTGAAACTTAATATGAATGGGATGTAAACACTGCGAGAGCAAAGAAAGCGGCGAAAATGTACTTTGCAAAGAGGTTGTTAAGAGGTAGGAAATGTATTCAGCTTGTAGACTATAGAACAACAATAGAAACTGTTTGGGTGGAAATCTGAATATAAACAAACGCGAGCTGTTTACAACAGAACTCCATTGGATACGTTTAATTTCATTAAAATTATACAAATCTTTTATAAAGTAATTATTTTTCTTAAAAACATGCATGTCACAATTATTATCTGTTTCAGGGACACATCAGAAGATGAAGATGACAAGTAGGATTTTTCCTACGAAATAAAAAGTGTGCTCTGATAATTAAGTGCAATGTGAAAGTACATCTTAGTCTGACAAAAGTTGGGAGACAAAGGTGGCTAAGGATGCCGAATAATGGCCACCGTACAAATAGCATTACCAGCCTGGACAGTTGTCAATGACCTGCTTGCAAGAGCAGCTTGATATTTGTCCGAATGTAAAATTAAATGTTGATTATGTACTCTGTAAAATGTGTAATCTGTAAATCCATGAAAATATTATATATAAATATGAGGGAAGACTGATCCATACTGCTTGGAATTTAGCCAGGGTGATACATCAAGCATTTCATTTGTGGCTACTCGCTTAAAGGGCAAGTTGATACTCAAAAGGTTAAAGGTCACGTTTAGAGAAAAGTATTGTCATAATGCTCATTCCTACTGGTCGATTACATTATGGATGGACAGGGTCCATATGGATCCTGTGAATAATTGTCCTCTTGTGTTTTCACACTGGTGCGAACTACTACATAAATTCTAGAATTGTTAAGCAGGGGACATACTATATGACTGTTTGACTTTGAGAGGGTATAGCAGCAACATACGTATTCCCCATTCAAACAATTCAAAGTGAAGGAATATTTAAAAAAAAAAATGTTTTATTTCGCAGTATCATATGAATTGTTGTAATGCATCAGCATTTGTCCACAAAACTCTTCCTTAAGAGTTCTACAGGACCCACGTGGATTGCATCCCAGCTGGAATGATCTGGTAGCTGTCAGACTCTAAAGAGCGGACTGTGGTGTGCTGATCTGGATGCCTTTCCTGAGTGTAAATGAGCCTCTACACAACACAGTACCAAAGATACTGAATATAAAGAAGATGACGCATTCCAGGCTGTGCCAATGGCATGAAAACGGAACAGTTCCTGTCTCCTCAGTGGGCGGGACTTTTACACAGGTGCCATCTTTAACACTGTGAGATCGCTGAACAAGTGTCAAACAAACTTGTTTTGGTTTGAATGGTCTGAATGGAGAATTTGAACGGTCACATTCACTCAAAACCTGAATGGAACCTGAATGCTCCCTTTTGAAACGTGCCTGACGGCACCCTTACTATAACTATAACTAATACCTATCAACTATTAAAACAAAATGTTCTGGTTTTTTTGTTTTTTGAATTGTATAAAATTTCCAGAATTTTTTAGATGATATGATTAGTTGTATGCATTTTAATGAGCACATTGTGCGATGAAAAGGACACTCAGTCCTGAGCCACCACACAGTGGTCATCAGTGGCAGGTTATCAGTTCATTATACTGTAGCAAGGCTGTTAAATATGTCACAGCAGAGGCTCTGGTAGCCTGTGTAACCTTCGCAGACAGCAGAACAGGGTTCACCCTGGGAAGTATATTTAGCTGGCCCAATTAGCTGTCCTGGTTTTCACCACTACAGCCGACTTGGTTTAAAATGTAGGTGTCTCCGCCACTCGGGTTGTAATACTGAGCTCCGTCACACATTAAAGGTGAAATTTGCAGGAATTACCTGCCAATAAAATGTGCAGTGAATGGTGGAATTTCAAGTGATTAAAAAATGAAGTGGATAATTTACAAGGTGCATTTTCGTTCGTTCGTAGATGGATACTGCTGATTCATTTTGGTCCTTAAAATGAAGTTTTTTTTGTGTCCCCCTAATACAATGTATAATAAAACTGGTAAATTATTTCACTTGCTGCTTGCATTAAACGTAAATGGTATCCTTTAAGCATAACAGTAATTTTGCTCAACTGACAAATGCAGCGTTATACTCATTAAAAGTGAGCAATCATGACAAGTTATCATAATTAACAGATGTCGAGTGCAACCCAACACACACACAAACACGCGCACACATGCACGCATGCACGCATACATGCACATACACACACACATGCACGCATACATGCACACTCACAGACACACACACACACACACACACACACACACACACACACGCACACACACAACCACCAGCACCATCATTAACAACATCTCTGTCATCATCGTCGTCATCAGCTCAGTCTTAGCCATTAGGACTGAAGGCTGTGAGATATCACACCCTCACCGAACACTCCAGCTTGCCATGCAGAGAAAGGCCTGAGGACTCTGTGTTTCATGTAAAAAGGATTTGTCACTGGTTGGTGTGGTGGCTAAAAGCCACCACCCATTCTCTCATAGTAACCTTAGTACTGATCTAGTTGCTCCAGAGGCTGATAGCAACATTTTGACTTCGTATTTCATCACCCACAGGCAGAGAACACAAGATAGTCTCCATAAATGGTAGATATCTAAGATGTCTTTTTCCAAATTGGAAATTTGGGTAACTCTGGGTTATTTCACGATGACTTAACCCAAAGAAGGCACTGGAGCACACATCTGATATTGCTTATTTCTGTTTTAAGGTTCAAGGGCTAATGATTCAACACAGCGAACATCAGAGTCAAACCAAAGAAGTTGAAAAGGTGGATATCAAGAATGATAGAAAACTAATTAGGGCCACCTCTTCTTAGTTGATTATAGTTGACTAATTGGTCATTTTGGTCTTAGATGTTAATAGTCAATTCATATTTCTTTTCATTTTATCTTTCATGTATTTATTTATGCAGGAAAAAAGCTTTTTTTAAAACACAGAGATAAGCTTATATATATATATATATATAGGGGAAACTACTGTGGAATTGGAATTACTTTATAGGTTATAGAAAAGCAAGAGTTAAGAAATAAATGTAGTAGGGAAAAAGTAATTATGAGAATAGGAATTGTGCTAGTGGGGGGCAAATTGGAGAGTTTATCGAGATGTGGCACCCTGGTCACATTAGTTTCCGTGGTTACATGTTTGACACTCAGTCATTATTCTCTTGTGTTGTTTTTTTGAAAATAGAGAGGGAGGTGCTGGTTCGAATTTTCACTGGCGGCTTGTTCCATTTATCAGCATACTGTGAAAAGAAAGATCATCGTCCATAATTGTTTTTGAAACAGGGTAAATGGTTTTCTAAGTTTGTTATTGCCCTAACAAATGTCTTTTGTTTTTTTATGCTTTTTTCATGCTAAATGAATTATTTCCTGGAAAATTATAAGTAATAGGTAAAAGGTTTGTGCTCAAGGAGTGGAGGTGCTGCTTAAATATGTGTAGAATCCATGAGGGATGAAGTGCGACTCTATCCATAAAAAATATACTATATTGTGGTTAAAACAGTAATGTTTCATTTCTCCTTCATCAGACAAGGGAAAATGATAAGCACATCTTTGGTTAGCTCCAGATTTAAAGAGGTCCTTTGGCATGACTGTATGTGGGGGAAACAATTAAACAGTCTTATTGAGTAAATCAACTCGTAACTTATTACTAATAATAAGTAATCAGTTAGTTAACAAAATCATATGACTATTAATTGACCAATAATTTATTAAGTTGAGGACAGCCCTAAAAATAATTGTATTATATCATTCATAGGACAGTCATGGTGTCTCATCAAACAGAGCTTAATCATTGCATAACATCAGAGATTATTTCATGGTAAATTTAACCAACATAACTACTGTACAAAACACTAGCCCACATGCACATGCACACACAACGTGTGCACACCAGTAGACATAAAATGAATGCTCATGCCTGTGGTAGGTGAGATATCAGAGGGGACACTACTATTAGATACACAGTATGTGTGTAATTCACTTTGTGCATTGAGTGTTTGCCGAGTGTTTGTATAAGTTATCTGCCAGAGCAAGATCTCAAACTGATCTTGTTTTGTGGCCAGTATAATTAACAGATATAGATTCCACTCCCAAAAAAGTACCCTTTTCTCCTCCTGTCACTGTCAGCAGACAATTCACTTCGAAGAAATTTGGCACATAGCACTGTCTCTCACTGATCAACTGACTCCCTCAGTTTTGTGTCCTGCGCTGTCAAGGACAGCTCAGAGGCAGTTTTCAAATCATAACATTTACAAGACATAAAGGATTGCCACAATCTTCAAGAACTGGCTCTTGTTCTTCAAAATATCAGACATTTCACAATCTCTTGAATTTGCCTCCTCTTTATTACATAATAAGAAAATGTAAGGGGAAAAAAAAGAGCTTCTGTTTCTTGCTTGCTCTGGCCATAAGATCCTGATCCTGGCTCTGGCCAAAGGGGAATTCTCATTTCACCTTCTCTTGCTCATACACTATTAACTCCACATCAGTAATCAACTGCATGGAACAAAGGACATTGTCATATCTCCTCCTGGATGAACACTGCCTCACGGCTGATTGTAACATTATGTCATCTCACTCCAGCGCGGCTGTAGGTCACTTTGGGTGACAAAGCCTATCTTCATGAAGCTCTTGAGTGGCCCCTTTGGGATGACTGATTGGGGGCATGGATGTTAGTTAGTTAGAACCTTTATTTAACCAGGCAAGTTGACTAAGGGCGCTTTCACATCTATCGGTTCCTTTGCTCTAGTTTGTTACAATGTTGCAATTGCCTTGAGTTTGGTTTGTATTTACACCTGCAGCATTTTCAAGTGGACCAAAATGTGCAAGCGGACCAAAATTTGTGAAAAAAACTGCTCTCTAACTGGTCAGAATTTTTATTGTTTTATTAAGTGCATTTTAATGTACTCCTGACAATGTTTTTTTGTGCAATGTGACTGCAGTTGGGTTGGATCAAGGTCGGATCATGTTCTCACCACACACAAACCGTACCAATGTTCATTTGTAACCGGACCGAGACCACCTCTTCAACGAGGTCTCGGTCTGGATGTTTTGGTCCGCACCCGAGTGGGATTGCGGTGTTCACACCTGCCCAAAACAAACTGCACCAAGAGGGTAAATGAACCAGGGTTGAACTGAACTGTGATTCAACTGAACTAAACAAGGCAGGTGTGAAAATGCCCTAAGAACACACCGTTATTTACAGCAACAGCCTGGGGGAGTAGTTGCAGGGGGGGAGGAGATTACCACTGATATCAGCCAATCAAGGGGG